>RJWK010015518.1:0-36359 GCA_004363435.1 Platanista minor
GCTTATTTCACTTAGCATAATGTCCTCCAGGTTCATCCATGTTTTCGCATAATGTAGGATTTCCTTCTTTTTAAAGGCCGAATAATATTCCATGGTGTGCATATACCACATTTTCTTTATCCATTTATCAGTCAACGGCCATTTAGATAGTTTCCGTATCTTGGCTATTGTGAATAATGCTGCAATGACCATGGGAGTGCTAATATCGCTTCAAGATCCTGATTTCGATTCCTTTGGCTATATTCCCAGAAGTGGAATTGCTGGATCATCTGGTGGTTCTATTTTTAATTTTCTGATGAACCTCCACGATACTATTTCCCGTAACAACTGCACCATTTTGCATTCCTACCAAGAGCGGACAAGGGTTCCGACTTCTCCACACCTTCATGAACACTTATCTTTTGCTTTTTTGGCAACAGCCATCCTAACGGGAGCGAGGAGCTGTCTCAATGTGGTTTTGATTTGCATCTCTATAATGATTTAGGGATGTTGAGCGTCTCTTCATACGCCTGTTGAAGGCATCACACTTCCTGGTTTCAAAATATACTGCAAAGCTATAGTAATCAAAAAAGTATGTTAACAGTATAAAGATGGACATATAGACCAATGGAACAGAATAAAGGGCTGAGAAGTAAATCCACGCATATATGGTCGAGTGAGATCTTCAACAAGGGTGCCAAGAATACACAATGGGGAAAAGACAGTCTCTTCCACAGATGGTGCTGGGAAAACTGGACATCCACACACAAAATAATGAAATTGGACCTTTATCTCATACTATACATACAAATCGACTCAAAATGGATTAAGGATCTGAAACTGTAAAACTTCTAGAAGAAAGTGTAGACGAAAAGCTTCATAACATTGATCCCAGCAATGACATGATGTAACACCAAAAGCATAGGCAACAAAAGCAAAAATAGACAAGCTGGACTACATCGGACTAAAAACCTCCTGCACAGCACAGGAAACAATCAACGAAGTAAAAAGGCAACCTATGGGATGGAAGAAGACATTTGCAAACCATATATCTGACGAAAGGTTAATTTCTAAAATATGTAAGAAACTCCTATAACTCAATAGCAAAAAACCAAATAACTCATTTTTAAAAGGGACTAAGGACTTGAATAGCCATTTCTCCAAAGACGACACACAGATGGCCACAGTACGTTTTTGATGATCGGCAACTTTTAGGGATTGGAAAAAGCATTTATGACCCCTGAGGTTAAATTTCTTCTGCTAGTTCAAATTAATTGTGAAGAGGCTTGTCAAGAATGTTTGAAAAATTTAAGAGATTTAGATCATCATTCAACAGGCTTTCCTGAAACATGAATAAGTGGGCCTCACATGAAGAGGGACCAAAAAGATCACTTTAAATGTCATATACATTTGTGGTTGACAGTTACATCTTATAATTTTATTCTTAATAAAGGTCATAACTAAATGTGATTTAAGTTGGATCAGTATAATTATTTTCACCTAAGTAAATTCAGATGTCCGTAAAGGAATGTTGTTTTGTCCTGAATTGGGGCTAAAAAGTCACTATGTATTTAGTTAAAGCTCAATTAGCCCTTGCTGACCTGAGCAGGCCACTGGGAGGGCGTGGGCTCTCGTTCCAGAAGGAAGGGCTGCGCCCAGGCCTCCAAAGCCGCTGGCTCTCACCCTCACCGTGACTCAAGAAGTGGGAGTGCTTCTTGCAGACCAAGGAGCACCTGGAGGACCACACGTGGGCGCAGACGTAACAGTTACCAAACGCCGAGCCGTCACTACACGCACACCGGGCGTTTCACCTCAGGTGGCTGACAACGGTCACAAGGACTCTATAAGGAGATGTAGGCCCCAAAATACAGCGGAGGAAACGGATGCTCAGACAGAAACCCCAGATGAGCCCATGAGAGCCAGGAGACGCAAACCCACACTCTGCATTGTCCCCATCAGTCACCGTGGGAACCAGTTACGGTCACTGGCCGTGGGAGGCACATGGCCTCTCTTTACTGGACCACCCAGCCGTCCAACAGCTCGGAGGTGGCCCAGTAGATCAAACTGACATGCCATCCTGGACCCACACCAAGCTGTTTGTCCTCAGAGCGACTGGAAACGAAGGAACCTGATTTTTGAGGTTGAGGCTGACCCGCCCCTGCTGGAAGGTCATCTGGAGGGATTATTGCTGAGTTCTTGAGACAGATGGTTAGTTCTCCTCCATAGAAGCTGTGGGGTAGGTGGGTCCCAGGTGAAAGATGTCAGGTGGCCGAGCGAGGCTCTGAGCAGAAAGCTACTGTACAGCTCGAGCTTCCAACAGAGGAGGCTTCTTTCTCCTCATCCTCCTTTTTCTCTTCTTGCTCAGCTCGGCTGTCCCTGCGTGCAGTGGAGGGAAAGGCCACGATCCACGCGGGTGCCGCTGTCTGTGACCCTCCCCTGCAGCACCGACTAAATGACAGTCGCCACCTGAGTCACCATCCACAGCCTCTGCCCCCCAGCGATTACGGCGGGAGGCCCAGCGGCGCCCACAACTCCTCCAGGACACCTGAGTGCGCCCCAGAGGGATGGACTCCATCCAAACGCTTGTCTGGGCTGTGTCCCCAGACTGGGGACTGAAGGGTCATCCCCAGCTCTGCGTGACCATTGTCCCACAGAATCCAGGGCAGGGGGGCTTGTCTGAGCTCCTGAATTATCCCAGGGTTTCCCGTGGCTGGAAGAAGTGGAAAATGAGCGGTTGGATTTGGGTTGTCCACAGTCGGTGACTTTCAGGGAGCCAGGAAAAGAAAGGGAAGCAGTGGGACTTCCCTGGCAGTCCAGTGGTTAAGACTCGTGCTTCCACTGCAGGGGGCTCGGGTTTGACCCCTGGTCGGGGAACTAGAATCCCGCATGCGGCGTGGTGCAGCCAACAAAAAAGAAAAGGAAGGACTGAGTCATTGCAAGTCTTGATTTGATTTTTTATTCTGGTAAAATACACGACAAAGAACTTACCGTTTTAACCATTTTTAAGTGTACACTGCATCGGCATTCAGTACGTTCATATTGTTGTGCAACCATCACCCCCCTACCCCATTCATCTCCAGAAATTTTCCGTCCTTCCCAACAGAAGTTCTGTCCCCACTCCCGCTCACAGCCCTGCTGTTTGCATTAGGCAGCCCTGCCTTCCCACCGGGCTGCAGAAGTGACAGTGATCGTGGGAGACGGACGCCCAGGAATCCTCACCAAATAAGCACACATTTTGTAAGCAACTGATGGGCCAGAAGTTCCTAAAGCCTCTCTAAAATAAGCACAAAAATCAAGAATACTATCATGAGCTCAGGGGCCGTGGGCCGTGGTGATGAGGTCTGGGATGGTACTCGCCATGTTGGCTCTGATTGCAAGGGAGGGGGCTTCACAACAGGGTCCGTGTCAGGGGCAGAGAGAGCCCGCTTTAACCTCCTCTGTCGAGGCTGCCTGTGACCCTGTGCACTGGGCTGGGTGGCTCAAAGGCCCCATGCCAGGGGACCCCGTTCCAGCACCTCAAATACATCACCGCATTGGCCCCGCTGCAGCTTATTACAAGGGGGGCACTGTGGTTGTCATTTCACAGGCAGGAAACCGAGGCGCTGGGTTGGAGTGAGGAAGCAGCAGGAGCCCCAGGCCCCCGACCCATCAGACATCACCACTTCAGGTGCTAGACACCGAGAGACTAGGGACTTCCTAGGCTGTCCGGTTATTCCAGAAAAACGGAAACGCCTTCCACACTGAAGCCCGGGGACTGCCTGCACCTCCACGAAGGTCCCATGTCACAGGATCCTAAATGACTCGGGGACACGCCGGTTCTCAGAGTGTGGTCAACGGCACCTCCTGGGGCACCCTCCTGGGAGCACCCCCACCCCCCAGACCTGGAGACTCTGCCTTTCAAGCAGCCCCTCCCGCCCCCAGGATCCAGGAGCGCTTTGAGGAGAGCGGGCGGGTCTGGAGCGGCAGACGCTGGGGTCCAAGGAACCCGGTTTGGACCCGCGGCCTGGCCATGGATAACTGACCTGGCCTCACTGATCCTCCATCCTTATTAGTACAGTGAGGATAACTCTCCCCGCAAAGGGATTTTTGAGGGTTAAAAATAATTTAGTACCACATCTGACATACAGTGTTGCTCACTCTCTAAAGAGCAGCTTCCTACCCTTTGCTTTTGGGGAAAAAAATGCACCAAAAAACTGTTTGAGTTTTAAGCAGCAAATTTTCGGGAAATGATCTGGTATAACAGTTATAATCAGAAAATGTAATGGAGAAAAGATTATCTAGGACTGAGCTTAAAGTGTAAGACTGATACTAACAGAACAAAAATCAAAAATGAGGGGAAAGAAGGAAACTTTTAGCTACACACATAGAAGTATTATCAGAGTAAAACGTGCTCTGTCTCCAGGTGCCAAGTCACAACAGTGTACGGTCACTGCTTATCCCACAATTAATCGGTAAATTCAGCACAAATCCAATACATATTTTATGTGGTTTTTACTTTTGATATTTGACAAAACGATGCTGAAGTTGATCTGGAAGAATGAGCACGTGAGGAGAACCGGGAACATCTGACAAATAACAGGGGGAGGCGCCGAATCACCCGTCCACACAGGCACGTGCGCTGGGCCTGGACACCCCTTTTTTCCCTTTTCTGCTCATGTGTTCTATTTTAACAAAAAGGTCCCCCACACACGCACATACACATCACACATGCACAGGTAGTGTTACAGCCACCAGATGAGAAAGAGAGATCAGAGAACAGAAGAGGAAGTACAGAAGCAATCCCACATGTAGAAGCGGGATTTACAATCGGTGCAGAAAGATGTGGTTAGAATAACTGGTTAGTATTTGGAGAAAAGCAAAGTTAGATATATCACCCTTTATGTCCCCAAACTTTGTAGCTAAAGCAAAGTTCTATGTGTTCAAAATGAAATCAGAATCATGAAAAATGTCGATGCATAATTTACATATCAGTTCACATAATGTATGTAATCCTGGGGAAAGGAAGGCCTTTCTCGAATGGTTCCAAGAAGAGAAACAGGCTAAAAAGAGGCCAACAGATATGACAGATAAAAACTTCCAGCAAAGGACTTCGTAGACCTCACTGAAAAGAATGTGAAAAATTGTAAATGGGGAAAAAAATACATGTAACAGATGAGAGAAAAAACAGACTTATCATTTAAAGAACTCCTAAAAATAAACGACCAACAGGAAAATGGCCAAAGATGGGACATTCAGAAAGGACACCCACGTGGCCAATGAAACGTCTCAGAAACGCAACGCGGGACCCGCGCATTAAAACCATGAACTTGGTGCAAAGGTCAGATTGGCAGGGATCAAAAAGGAACTTTTGCCGAAAAATCAAAATTGAATCTGATCAAGCTTCTGGATCAACATCAATTTATAGGAAGTACAGAGATCAGAGGAGTAGGTAGAACACGGGAGATGCAATTAGCAACACCTCAGCACAAACTCTATGAATAGTTTCCTGAAAATACACTGCAAGGGGGGACAGGAGGTGGGGAACCCGTGATCAGAGACTCAGGACAGATCAGTCAGTCAGGTGCATGGACCCTGTCTGCATCCTGCATCCAACACAAACAAGTCATGAAAAACCAAACAAATTAAAAACAATCACCTGTGAAATCAAAGAGGCGTGTAGGAATTTGACCAAAGACTAGAGAGAGATTTCATTGTATAAGGAATTATTGTAAATTTTGTTTGAGGGCTGAAACTTGTATTGTGGTTATGCTTTTCACTTTGTCTGTTTGGGAGGACAGACTGAAATAATTATAGTTGAACTAATACTATGTCTGGGATCTGCTTCCAGTGCAAAGGGATGGGGAGAGGAGGTGGGCAGGACTGGCCATGGTGACCCTTGTCGGAGCAGGTCAAAGGCTAAAGGTGGTCCTTGTACTATTTCTTCTGCCTACTTTTGTGTTTAAGATGTGCTAAGTTAAAAAGAAAAAATAAGAGTGGGTTCTATTCGGTGTTGGTGAAAGGGAAGGGACATGGGACCACCTTCCCAGAGGACAGAAAACCAGTGTACCTGCTGACCTAGCAATACAACTTCTAGAATCTTCTCTTATGAATATAACTGAAAAACTTTATAAAAACGTATGTGTAGGACTTGCCTGGTGGTGCAGTGGTTACAAATCCACCTGTCAATGCAGGGGACACGGTTTTAAGCCCTGGTCCAGGAAGATCCCACATGCCACAGAGCAACTAAGCCTGTGTGCCACAACCACTGAGCCTGCACTCTAGAGCCTGCGAGCCACAACTACTGAACCTATGTGCCACAAATACTGACGCCTGCGCGCCTAGAGCCCGTGCTCTGCAACGAGAAGCCACCACAATGAGAAGCCTGTGCACCGCAACGAAGAGTAGCCCCCGCTTGCTGCAACTAGAGAAAAGCCCATGCACAGCAACAAAGACCCAACACAGCCAACAATAAATTTTAAAAAAAAAGTATGTGTAAGAATATTTATCCAGCAATTTTTGTGATAGCAAGTAGATGAAAGAATGAATGAATGAATGAATGAATGCAAAGAACCTAAATGCACATTAGACAGGGAGTGGGCAAGCGCACTGTGTATTTTCAGTCAGTGGAATACTACGCAGCCCCCTTTTTTGTTTTTTGGCCACACCGTGGGGCTTCTGGGATCTCAGTTCCCCCACCAGGGATTGAACCTGGGCCCTTGGCAGTGAAAGTGCCGAATCCTAACCACTAAACCACCAGGGAACTCCCGATGCTGCCCTTTAGAATGACAACCTAATATACACTTGCTGACATGAGAAGACGTACATGATGTTAACATCAAAAGTACAGACCTACAGATGTGCGTGTCCACACAGAAAAAGTTTTATAAGGATACAGGCTGAAATGTGAACATTAGTTACCTTTGCATAGGGATTATAGATGACTTTAAAAAAAATTGTTTTATTTCTTTATTTGGTTGCACCAGGTCTTAGTTGCGGCAGGCAGGCTCCTTAGTTGCAGCTCCCAGGCTCCTTAGTTGCAGCTCACCAGCTCCTTAGTTGTGGCACGCATGTAGGATCTAGTTCCCCAGCCAGGAATTGAACCCGGGCCCCCTGCATTGGGAGCTTGCAGCCTTATCCACTGCACCACCAGGGAAGTTCCTGACTTTTATTTATTTATTTATTTATTTATAAATATTTTATTTATTAATTTTTGGCTGTGTTGGGTGTTTGTCGCTGCGCGCGTTTCTCTCTAGGTGCACTGAGCGGGGGCTACTCTTCGTCGCAACACGCGGGCTTCTCATTGCGGTGGCTTCTCTTTGTTTCGGAACACGGGCTCTAGGCACGTGGGCTTCAGTAGTCGTGGCTCACGGGGTCACTAGTTGTGGCACACGGGCTTAGTTGCTCCGCAGCATGTGGGATCTTCCCGGACCAGGGCTCGAACCTGTGTCCCCTGCATTGGGAGCCCAGATTCTTAACCACTGTGCCACCAGGGAAGCCCCCTGACTTTTATATTTATATTTCATTGCAACTTAACCGACAATTAAAATTTTTCTTTAGTTAAGTATGAATTTGAGGTATCATTTTGAAATGCGTTAAAAACAAATTTGAAAATAAACTATATTTTAAAAGCAGGCAAAACAGTTCAAGTGATGTTAATAAGTCTTCGATAACCATTTACCATGCTTTTGAATTTTCTGAGAGTTTTGTAATTTGTTCCAAGTTTTAGAAACCATTATAAACTTATTTGGTAAAATGATAAAAGGTATGCGTTGATATTTTTGTCCCTACACAAAAAGCAAACAATGACAGATCATGATTAAGAAGAAATGGAAAATTTAATGGATGGATATTCATGTATATTTAATACACATATGCAAGTGCCTGGTCTGTTTCCTCAGTGTTGCTCCTCTTTTGACAAGAAGAGAAAGACGAAGCACCTTAAAGGGATAATCACATTTCATGCTCGTCATGGGTGTGTCAAAACCCCGTTTCGTGGAATCTCTGCAGGTTTTGCGTGTCGCTAGTCTGTTTTCGTACCTGTGGTGTGGACAAATTGGTGTGGCAGGGAGAGGTGGTCCCTGTGTGGGGTCTCCGGGCGGCGGGCCTGCCTCCTGCCTGTCACATCCCCTTACATACTGGCAGAGACAGACAGGCTCCCCGCACACTTGCCTACGGACCTTAAAGCCAGCCCTTCCCCACCAAAGGGCACAGCTAGTGTCAGAGCCATCAAAACGATGGCCTGCTTGCCCCCAGGTGGGGTACCATGCCACCTTTTAAGATGACGTTTTCCGACAATGATGTGGGAGCATGTTCACTACATAACACTCAGTTAGAAATAAAAAAGAAGTCCACATCCAGAGGGCGGCCTGCCAAAACGTCATCTCCCTCATCCATTGCAGGCTGCAGGGCCCAAAAGGAGGCGGGTTGGGCGGGACAGAGGGACGATTCTGGAGCCGGGGTGAAGTCAAAGGCCAGGTGGGCGACGTGCGCTGCAGGACGTGCTGCCGCACTCTGTAGCGTCAGCGGTCTCTGCTGGGCAAGAGGGCCCGCTGGTGGGCTCCACGGGGCACAGGGGTGGTTCTGGAAGCCTAGACCCAGCACACTCTACTGCAGGCCTGTTCTACAGGGACAGAGAACGCTGAGGCCACACCTCCCAGGGGCCCCCATAGGCTCTTCCATGCTGCGTTTTCTCTTTTACCATTTAAGAACTGAAGGAATTCGGGATAAAACTGCGGTTCCCGCACGCTGGCCGGCTTCACTTCACCCCTCTTGTCACGTTCACGCTGTGAGGACTCCTCATACGCGGCTTTCCCAGAGAAGGTCGCCTGCTCTGGCCTCAGAGGGGCCGTGTGGCAGGGCAGGGGACGGACCCTGAGCAGTGGCCAGGCCTCGGTCTCACTCCTGGGTCTCACACTAATGACAGCCCGTGGGTCACCAGACCCTTTCACAGAGGGACTGCGGCCGAGACGCTGGTGGCAGCGAGGGGAGGTGAGCCCTGACAGCATGTCCGCCCGACTCTACCCAAGGGCATCCATCCTGCGCCAGGCAGGGTGCTGCACAGGGGCTCTTTCCCCCCAGGAAAGCTTTCAGCCCATGTAAACGGCTGGGGCGACCGCTGTGCTGCTTCAATTACCAAAACACCTAGCTGTGAATATGTGGTCCCCTCCTCGCCCCATGAATTTGGGGGAAAAGAGCTTATACACAAAACAACTTGTTGTCATCTAAGAATTTTCACATTTTCCATAAAAATTAAGATGTGTATCTCATTTGGAAAAGACAGAAGCAAATTAAAGCTCTTTAAAGATGTATTTTTAAGGCCACAAATCTCAATACTTTCTCTCTCAGCCTTGACTGGCGTTTCATCAAGTCACAGTTCTGCAATCTTGCTCGGGGTTAACTGTCTTCTAGTGACTCCAAAGATGCTGGGGACAGAAAAGTCAGCTTTCTGTCCTGAACCTGGCAGTGCGTCCAGTGACTGTGGGTAATCCATATCACAGACGGTCGCACTAAGTTCCCTTCTACCCCGTCTTTCCAGTATGAGGTGCCTCCGTGACTACACACGATGGTTTACGGGTCGGGCTCTTTGGGACGCGGATGCTGCAGCCCATCACCGGCAGAGGACACGGCCACACAGCTAACACAGGGCAACACGGCGAGCACGGGGCTGCGTCCACCCGGGCAAAGGACCCGAGAGCAACCTGGTGGTTTCACCAGGACCCATCTCTAGGTGACAAGGGCATCTCAGGGTGCCTGCAGACCCAGGGGAACAATGCCAGTCTCCACAGTCAGGCCATACACTGAAAACCCAAGAGATGGTGAGAAATTCCCATTTTAACATAAAGGTGGTCCTGTGCCTGCCTGATAAGTTCATTTGGGAAATCACACAGAACAGACTGGATACTAACATTTACTGAAATTCATTTTAAGATTATAGAGCATTTTCAATATAAAAATAAGACTTTTAATTAAAAAAGAGTACATAAGCAGCTCTGGATACATCCACAAAACAATAGAAAAGTATAAAGTGGGGCTACATCTGGATATGGCTCCATAAGCTACAGGGCTCTCAAACCTCACAGGAAGTTTGATACTGAATTTTTTAAACTTTTAAATAATGCATTTGATCTCCTTCTCAAGCAAGATGCATTTGAAAGGAGGCTCATGAGGGGCAGCATTTGCAGGCTCTCCTGGCTCCGGAGCGGAGGAGGACGCTGGGACTTCCTGACGGGAGGGCACCAGGCGCTATTTGAACAGGTGGGCACACACATCCACCCAGGAGAGGTTCACATTCGCTGGCACGTGAGGGTTCGAAACCACACTTGGAATCTTCTTTTTTCAGCTTGCATCTTCTACCAGCTTTCCATATGGTTAAAATGTCCCTACAATGATAAAACAGCATGTCGTGGGAATTAATTTACCTTGGCTTTACATTCACCAACACAAAGAGCTGCATTTAAAACGGCTGAGCTAGCACTTATTTCTGCGGTAAGTACATATTTGCAGAATATATATAAAATATTATAACTAAGATATTTAAAGCACTTCCTACAGTGCCTGGTACATAGAATGTTCTCAATAAATGTTACTTCTGTCCCACAGTTCTATGAGAGGGAAAAAAAAAAAGAATAAAAGTATCATTTATAAATTCATAAATAGTTTTTAAAAATGATGTCTAAATATGGAATATGGATTCAGCACAAAAGCACTGCAGCAGGGGCCAGGGTCTGGAAGTAACCCAGTGCCGGGAGGATCCCCACCCGGGCCCCCGCCCTCCCCACCCCTGGAGCAGACCTCCTGCCCCCTCACCTTTGCCCGCAGAAGTAACTAGGAGCACTAGACGGCTGCGGGTAGACCCGTGGCCAGACACTGTGCCACCATGAAATGAGAGGTCTTGTCCAGCATCCAAAAACCTTATCAACACTTGCCACTGTCTCGGCAAAGAGCAGTGTGGCTCCGTGGCCCCTGGGCAGAGGCTGGCAGGGCATCCCTGCTCTCCAAGGCTGCGTTGTGGTGGCAGAAGGCTCGCTGGGCTGGCTGAGGCCAGGAAGGGAGCGGTGGGCCAGGTGGTGGGGGGACAGAGCAGTCCGGTCCACGATGGCATCCTGTTTCCTGGAAGGCGGGTGTTGCCCTGAGCCACAGGGACCCAACAAGAGAGACTGAGGACTTGCAGTCGGCAAAGGAAGCAGCACCCAAGCTCGTGAACACCCGTTTCACAAGGATGGCTCACTGGGGTGATTGGAACGGGATGCTGTGGCTGATGAACCTGACGAGGAGTGGGGAAGACTTCACACACGTGGACCATGGGAGGCACAGCAGAACCTTACAAGACGGGAGATGGCACCCCAGGCAGTGAGAACAGCAGGTCAGAGTGTTCCAGAACCGGAGCAGCTGCCTGTGTGACCGAAGCCAGGGTTCATGGTGCAGAGAGACAGGGATGGGAGATCTGCTTGGAAGGTCAGGGGAGGTCAGGCTGGGCCAGGCTGCAAAAGGTCCTGAAGACCACAATGAATACAGGGGCTGGATTTGTTCAATGGGCCTGTGTTTTCCAAAACAGTCTCAGAAGCACATGTATAACAGGCATCCCTTGACAAAAGGATGTTCTAGAAATACTAGGCTGAGCAAAATCAAACTCATCTCTTCACTTGACTCTCGGGACCAACAGTCTACTAACGTACATCAAACCTCCAAAGGTGGGGAAAGGATGCAGCATTTCCCAAACTTCTCTGGCCAGAAACTCTTGTCAGGAGCCCCTGAGCAGCAGGGCCCCCAGTGGGGAGGCGGGGAAGAGGCCAGACAGAGCGTGGAGGCTCTGTGGGGGGGCTGCGGGAGAGGGAGAGGAGGGGACAGGTCAGCAGGCAAGGCTGCAGAGAAGACGGGCCTCTCGGGAGAGAGACTGGGACTCGGGGGAGGGGCTCAAAAAATTTTTTTTGTTGAAAAGGTCTTCACTGAGATGTCTCATTCCTGCCCCCATCCCCACCCTCCTGGTTGGATGGGGTGTATATGAAGCCACGCTGAAGGCAGAACAAATAGGACTTAGGACAATCAGATGCACAAGACATAGCAACAAGAGGACCGAGATCTAGAAGCTCCCACACAAAGGAACCTGTAGGAACCACTCATTTAAACCTTCCACCCAGTCTCTGTTCCCTGACCCGACTTCAAGTTCCCACATCACCATGTTCTCCTCCCCACAGTCCAGTTTATCAGTGTCCCTCTCAAAGCCCCTCTCAAAGCTCAGACCCCCAGGGGCACCCACAGAGGACCTGTCCTATCCCTGATACAGATGTGAGGTCTGACGTCCTCAGACTCCGACACACCTGGTGGCAGAGACCAGCCACTGGAGGCACGTATGATGGGGGATGTCTGGGCACTGAGCCCCTGATTTGGGTTCATGCTTTAGAGGGACCCCTCTGCCCGTACCTCTCCATGGATGTTCCCACCCAAAGGCCCTGTCCCCTTCTAGAGCCTATCCCCTGGCTAGGCCAGCCTCTCCTGCAGGTGCATTCTCCTGAGATCACAGCACATCACTAGTGTGATTGCTGCAAGCCTGAAAGATGCCCAGGGGGCGGGTGCTTGTTGGACAGGGGTGTGGAGATGTGGGAGCAGGAACGTGGACGGGGTAGATGTGTCCACGTGCACATGCTCAAGGCCCCTTGTCACGCAGGACAGGGCCTGAGCTGAGGAGGGGGGTGGGCCAGGGGCCAGCTTTCCCTTGTTCCACCATGTCCCAGCATGGCACTCTGAGAAATTCAAAAATTCTATATTTGAACCTGGCCTTCCACCTTGTTAGGAGGGATGATTTGTCTGTATACGTCCGAAGTAGTGTTGGAGAGCAGGGCACAAAGCAAGGACAAGAAGACTTGATTCCTGCTGTCACGTTTTGCCTCTGTTCCAGAGTGTCCCGTAGCTCCCGTGTGCTGGAACATGTCCTAGCCTAATCCACTAGGGCCCTTCTAGGAGGAAGGCATGGCCGACGCGAACAAAGCTTAGTACTTATCGGTACCCAACGACAGCGTCTAGTGAGCAGTTCAGAACAACAATGAGCACACGATGTTTATAATCAGCCTCCTACTGAATATCTTTAAGGGCATCAAGTTTGGGAAGCAATCCATTTAGACCAGGGAAAGGATAAGTGGGTAGCAATGAAGTCGGGGGAGGTGGACTAGCGTGAGTTGACACCCCATAACCTTCTCCACTCCTCTGAGGCTGAGTCAGGTGCTTCCGCTGGGAAGGAAGACACAGGCCCGAACCCAGGCCCAGGCTTCTGCAGGGCGCAGCTCCACCAGCCACAGCAGTGCGACGGACAGCACTCTCACCCCAGATGTACAAGGATCAAGAGTTTTGCAGAGGAGCTGTTGTTGAGCTTGCGAGACAAACAGGCAACTCTAAAAATAGGGTATAAGGGGCCTGTGCGCCACAACTCCCGAGCCTGCGCTCTAGAGCCCGCGCGCCACAACTCCTGAGCCTGCGCTCTAGAGCCCGTAAGCAACAACTACTGAGCCTGCGCTCTAGAGACCGCGAGCCACAATTGCTGAACCTGCGCTCTGGAGACCGCGAGCCACAACTCCTGAGCCTGCGCTCTGGAGACCGCGAGCCACAACTGCTGAGCCTGCACTCTGGAGACCGCGAGCCACAACTCCTGAGCCTGCGCTCTAGAGACCACGAGCCACAACTCCTGAGCCTGCGCTCTAGAGACTGCGAGCCACAACTGCTGAGCCTGTGCTCTAGAGACCGTGCGTCACAACTACTGAGCCCACGTGCCACAACTACTGAAGTCCATGCACCTGGAGCCTGTGCTCCGCCCGCAACAAGAGAAGCCACCGCAATGAGAAGCCCACACACCTCAACGAAGAGGAGCCCCTGCTCGCCGCAACTAGAGAAACCCCGCGCACAGCAACAAAGACCCAACGCAGCCAAAAATAAAGAAATAGGGTATAAGGATGAATGTACAGTCTAGGAAAAGTCTTGAGTTTAAGACCAAAAAAAGTTGTAGGCACAGCTTTCCTGGACTTCAAAAGCAGGCATTAAGGACAGACTCTCCAAAACACACATAGGCTGTTCTCTTACATAAGTCTGCTTTATCTCAAATTCATTGACATGGGCTCAGGAAGGGACATCCTGGCACCTTGGAGGGGATGCTGATGTCTTAAGAGGCTGCCCTGGAAGGAGCCTCAGGAGCTTCAGGAGCCCACTTACCCAGTGCTGCTGCTGCTGCTTTTTTTTTGTTTTTTTTTGCGGTACGCGGGCCTCTCACTGCTGTGGCCTCTCCCGTTGCGGAGCACAGGCTCCGGACGTGCAGGCTCAGCGGCCATGGCTCACAGGCCCAGCCGCTCCGCGGCACGTGGGATCCTCCCGGACTGGGGCACGAACCCGCGTCCCCTGCATCGGCAGGCGGACTCTCAACCACTGCGCCACCAGGGAAGCCCTGGGTAGGATTTCTTTAAACCTATAAAGCCATGTGGGATGGCATCTTTTGAGAATATTCCCAAATTATTCCATTGTGATTGGTCTACATTCTCTCTTCCAGAGTCAGTTTCAGCAAGTGAATTACTATGGGGGGAAGAGAATTCCCACTGCACTGGTCATTCTAGCTCTGAGCCTAGCACAGCCACGTGTTCACATAGGACAGTCCCCTTAGCATTTCAGAGCATTATTCCAAGGTCTTTGGTGTCTATTACTAATGGGGGGGTCTGTTGTCACTCAAATCACTGTTTTGTCATGGATACCAGTCCTTTCTCTCTAGCAGCTCCCCAGAATTCTGTCTTTAATGTTCTTCAGTTTCACCATGATGGACGTGCACATACATCATGTCCAAGACTCACCAGGACTTCTCAGAAACACAAAAAAGTATAGACAGCAATATAACAAATGCCCATGATCCATCACATAGCTTAAGAGATAAAATATTACAGATATAACTGAAACACGTGCCGTATCTGAGCCCTCACTCCCTAGGTAGGAATAACCTTTGCATGCTGAACTCAGTCTATCATTCTCAGGAATGTTTGTATTCTTTTAGTTAATATGTATGGACGTTTTGCTTGTTGAAAATTATATCTAAATGGTGTCATTTTCTTCTGTAATTTCCTTTTTTGAGTTCATCCATTCTCACTGCAGTGTGTGTTTCACTGAATAAATATAGCCAATTCATTTACCCATTCTTCTATTGATGGACGTCTATGTGGTTTGTGGCTTTCTGCTAAGCAAACAATGCTACAATTATTTTGTACACATTTCCCTGGGCACCTCTGAATACGTACCTAGTACTGAAACTTCCAGGCCACAGGGACACCCACCATCACCTTTACTAGACATCTGCTCTCCAAGTCACTGTGCCAGGTTATACTGGCTCCAATAAAGTGGACAGACCCTTCAGGTCCACTTCCTCACCCACACTTAACATCAGCAGACATTTTTATTTTTGCCACTTTGGTGCTTTAATTGCATGCCCTTAATTATTAGAGAGGTTGAACCTCCACTTAATATTTATTGGCTGACTGGGATTCCTCTTCTCTGAACTGCCAATTCATATACTTCACCCATTTATCTGCTACTCTCTGTTTTGTGTGCTGTAAATGTCTTCCCTGCTTTATGGTATCTTCTTAAACAGTGAAGGGGGAATTCTGATATGCAACGTCTTACGTGCATAGTCAAACACGTTAGTCCTTTTTTCCCTTTGGGTTTATTAGTTTCATAAATCTTCCCGTCATCAATATGTTCTCCTATACTTTCTACTGAAAGTTTTAAAGGGTTTTCTCCACATTTAGGTTCTTCACCTTTCCCCCGCTTCCCAGAATTGATTTACGTGTGGGGCAGAGATCTACTTTCATTTTTCCTCATATGTGGATAGCCAATTGTCCTGGCACAATTTATAGAGTAACTGGTCATTCCCAGCTGACTTGTAACACATTGTCTGTAATATATCTGGCTGCCATACATGCATTGGAGCTACATTGTTTGGTCAATTGAAGCTCTCAATTTTATTCACTTGTCTGTCTGTCTACCCCTAGGCCAATAACGCTGCCTTAATTACTACAGCTTTGTAATGTATCTTGGCATCTGATTGGTGATCTCCCTCACCTTGTTCTTCTTCAAAACTACTTGGCTACAAATGCCTTTCTTCAATTTTGGGAAATTCTCAGCCATTATTCTTTTCAAATCAGATCTTTTCAGTATCTTTTTCTCTCCCATATTCTAAATTCCTTCCTTCTGGATTTCCTAATGAACCTTCTCATTCTTTCCCCTGACTGCTAATCACACTTTTTATCTCTTTATCTCTCTTGCTGTATTTTGGATGACTTCCCCAGATAAATTTCCTAGTTCACCAATTCTGTCTTCAACTGTGTCTAACCTAAGAATTTTGCTTCACTTCAATGACTGTATCATTCATTTTTAGAAGTTCTTTCTTTTTTTTTTTTTTAACCCCCCAATTCCTTTTCCATACCATCCTTTTCTGCATCATGGCTCTATTTCTTTTTAAAGCATTTTTAAAATTCTTAAAATATTTACCTTTATAGTGAACTTCAGGTTCTTCTATTAATTCAGATTCTTACAGGTTTGTATTCTCCTGTTTGTTAAGAGTTCCTGACGCCACTCCCCTACTCCACCCCTCAGCCCCACCAGGGTAGATTTGTTTACATAGTTTATATCATTCTATTGTGACCTCATGCACAGTGCCAGCTGTTTTACCTCTGAATCCTGTACGCTCTGGTCGGTGGAAGCACCCCTACAGGAAGATTCTGACTTTGCCACTAACCGAGGCTTTAAGGACTTTAATAATAGTCTGTGTCTATTTTTATGTTCATGCTTTAACTTTTGATTTTTGTAGCACTGAGACAGAATAAACTTGGAGCCCACACCCATGTACTGCCCGGTACTTTAACTTCTAATCCCCTTTTATGGTATAGGCAGATCTTCAAGGCAGAGAACTTTAGGCAAGGGTCCAAATTCTAGCTCCCACACCTCCACTGGTCCAAGTCTCATCTACCTCTGGACATCAGCATTCTAGCCCCCATGCCCTGGGCCCATTCTAGGACCAAACCCAACAAAAAGGCCAAGACCTAACAACAGCCACAAAGGAGTATGTTTGTATCCACTTGCTCTGCTTCTCTCTTCACTTATAATTAACTGTGTATCTAATGTTTTTATCTGTAGCAGGAAGGGATACATTTGCATTAGCTTAATCTAACGTGCTTGTAGGAAATCTAAATTGCATTTTTCTTAAAGCACTATCTTTTCTGTAAAAATCCATTTCACCGTCTCCTCATAGTACAACATTTTATTCCTAGAGAAAGAAGGTTTAGTTTTGTTCTTCTAGTCGCCTGAAGGCTATCTGTTCCTTCAGAGCCTGGAAATGATCTCAACAACACAGTTAAAAAATTTTAAACTATTTTTCTGGCATCCATATTCAGAGAAAGCATTTACTATCAGAAGTTATATCCAAAGATTCCGTCAGCAGGTCTATTCAAACTCGTCTATTTTGGGATTCACGTCTGGCTACACTGACACGGCCAAACTACTCTCTTGGCCGGCTTGCTCTTCCACCGTTTGAATAATTCAGCCCTACGTCTCAGCCAGGAAGCTCTCTCACTGTGTCTGGGAACGACATCCGCGAAGACCCACCACCTCACGCTGTGCTCCTCAGAGGGGTTAGAGCAGGTCGTCACTGTGCACAGTCCGGGAGTGCTGCTGCCACACGGGCTATGAGCACAGGACCAGCCAGGAGAGCGGGAAGAGGAGAGGGCTGCGGGGTGGGTCCTGGGGCCGCCCCCTCCCCGTCAGCCACGGTGCATGGTGGGCCAGTCACTTAACCGCTGTGGACCTCATCTTCCTTATCTGTAAGGTGACAGGGTTAGACCGGTGACCTCTGGGGTCCCTGACAGACCTCGGGGGAAAAAGCACAGAGCGCAACTTGATTCCTACAGAATGATCAACGAAATTCCCGCTGACCCCTCTGTGACTGTGTCTCCTTCTCTCAGGACGGAAGGGTAAAGGACTCACGAGGAGTAGCTGTTGCTGAAACAGGACACAAAGAGCAACCCACTGCACACAGATCGTCTTCACCTACAGCACAGCGTTACCGTCTCATCCCCGGCCCTTGCTCCTGCCTGACACCCGGGCCCAGGAGAAAGAGAGAGTCCTGTTTACACCAGCTTCCGGGTCCATTCCGTTTCAGTGCAGTATTTACAGATGCTACAGATGTAGGAAGCAGTGGCTAATAAGACAGATAGGTAAATAAAATAAGGCAAATATTTTAAAGGTCACCCATTTGGAGATAAGAAGTAGTACAAGGAAAAAAATGTATCCATTCAGAATCAGAATAATCATCCCTGGGCTCCTCCTGCCATCCCTACAGGGAAAATGGAGCCCAGACAACAGCTGGGACGGGATGCCCCCCGCCCCCCGCACCCCATGGCTACTCTCACGTCGCCCGCCTCTCTTCTTTCCCTCCCCCAACACCACTGGCCAGCAAAGGATTTCCGCGTCAAAAAGTGAGAACATCGAAGCTTACTAAGGCTGCTCCCTTAGTATTTGCCCTCAACGCTAACAAACAGGCTGTTATCCAAAATCAATGTGTTGGAGATTGGGAGGAGGGGCGTGGTCCACAATACCCAAAACATCATGTTTTGCACGTTGGCTTTTATGTGGCAATTCACTACCAGCTTGGGTTAAAAACCCAATAACCCGAGATGAATGGAAGCAGAGGAATACCAGTGATGTGCAATACAAAAGGCCTATCTTTTTCAACTCCACTCTGTGGGCACTCCTAAATGCTGAGCCTGCTGGGCAACCAAGACCCACAGGCCTACATTTAAAACTGCAAGGCTTTTGTTTTCAGGAGGATTTGTCCACTCCTTAGATGATTAGCCCAGGTGGGGTCCAGTCAGAAAAGGGAAATCAATCTAGGTGCTTCATACAGAGGGATGTGGGCGTCAACTTCACAGGTGATGGAGGAGAAGAGAAGCCACACAAGGGAAGGGAGGCAAATATCCCCCCAGTAGAAGCCCCACCCTCCCGCAGGCCGGAGGACAAAGGGAGGAGATGGGGTGACTGCAGAGCCCCGGAGCTGGCTCCACCCAGCAGGAGCTGGGACTGAGGGAGGGAGGGGCTGAGAGGCTGCCTTGGGCGGGGCAGAGGGAGGGAGCCACGCCCTGGGAGATGCAGGGGAGTCGAGCGTGGTGAACGGAGCTGAGAGAAAACAGACAAGTGACCGTCACGCGGACCCAATGAAGTCTGAAGGTGGCCCCTTCCCTGAGGAGCTGTAGAGCATCAGTGGCCAGGTACCATTCAGAAAACGGGGTGCTGAGAACACAGCACCCCCCCTCCCCCGCCCCACCCAGCGAACACCTTAACTCGGTTCTTCCTGTAGTCTCCTGCCTGATAATGCCCAGCCCCTTTCACGCATCTTCGTTTCGTTAGCACGGGGACCTCTCACAGCCTCACTAGGTTTCATTTAATGGGTAGAATCTCCAAGAAGAGTGTGATTTCCAGGGCACACTTGGCTGCCATGGACCCCTGTGCCAGGCGGGCTGAGCTGACTGAGGAAGGAAGCTGGCTGCAAGGCGCAGCCCGGCCTTGGGACCACTCGTGGAAGGAAAGGAGCCTGCTAGAGACGGCGACCATCACCCTGCTCCTGGCCTTGCAGCCTGGACGGTGCACAGCTAGCGAGGGCAGCCCGCCCCGGGTTGGGGGGTGGACACCCCACGTGACATAACACCATGTCCCACCACCACAATTGGGGATGGCTTCGCCCCAGTGGTCCGTAACACGAGCAGGGTGACTCAGGGTGAAAAGGACCTGTTTCTAAATAGTAACTTGTACTAGGAGTTGAACCTGAAAAGCGATCACCCTAAGAAACTGTCAGCAACGACTGAAACATTCATCCCCACGACAGTGAGCTGGAACAGACCAAACAGGAGACTCACGTGCCAGCCTGGAAAATGAGTTTGACAAGGTCTACAGAAAAAGTCCTCGCGTAGTGAGCAACGCAGGAAACCCAGGCCGCGGGCTTAGACAGCCACGTGAGAACTCAGAGCGGAGCCCATCAGATCAGCTGATACCCCGCAGAGGCCAGAAATGCACCAGAGAAATGGGATGCAGAGGAGGTTTTCAGGGATAAGCACCAAACAAGCTGAGAAACACAGGTCTAAGTTTCCCGTTAGGGATTCCACACGAACTCCCCAATATAACCTCTGCTTCTCTTTGAGCCAAGGTTGCCATCCCGGGTCAGCTATGGGAACTGTGGGCCAGGACGGGGCGGGCTTGTGTGGGAAGTAGGGGGCACGCTTGTGAATGGAGCTGTGTGTTTAATAAAGTCTTTTGAAATTTGGAATTGCTGCCCATCGGTGATTTACCGTTAAGCACTTCTCCCTGGGATCTTGCACTTCTAAAAATACTATTTGCTTTTTATTTAACACTGAGCCTTTTGATGTTCTAGAATACAAAAATAGTGTCTTATTATTTTAAAAGCTTAAGAGAGAAACTAGCCATATTATTAGAAAAAGAAGATATATGCAGCTATAGTCTGTTCAAATATCAAGAGGTGTGACTTTTCAAATTCACATTTCAATCTTTATTTACATAAGACTTTTAGAAGTAGTGGGTGTAAATATTAAATCACCCAAGCTTGGGTGAAATTTTATTGAGAATAACTACAAATAAAGGGAAACTGATTTTTTAAAGTCACTTTCTGAAATTTAGATGAAAAGAATATCGAGCATTAACGAAAAAATGATATATTTACATATCAATATAGGTTTTCTGTGCGCAGATTCATCTCCTAGGAAACATACGGAGGCAAGCTTGGGGAATTACAAAGGAAGGAAAACCCTAATCAAATAGGTCCTGTTGTTCAAACAGAACATTAGCTTAAATGATCCAATCAGGTGCTTGGGCCAAATTTTTTCTTTCTTTAAGCCCTTCGTGCCGGAAGACGACCTCTCGGAGCATGAAGAATCCACACTGCGTTCCAAGTGCTTGCCCAACAGATGGGGGATTTGAAAGATGCATTCCATGGAAATGGGAGAAGAACAGGGGAGGAAGGTCCTGGTTAGTCACCAGCATTAATGCAGTCCACCCATAATGGGGTCGTAGTATTTACTCGAGATCCAGGGCATGTTTGGCAGCTACAGTGAATCAACCGAAATACAGTAAGGTCAAGTTGCTGGACCTCTGACTTGACCACTGTTCCGGGTTTCACAGCACAGAACGCGCTACAACCTGCGGAAAGTTCCCGGAAGGTAGGGGGCAAAAAGCAGAGAAGCGCGCGGGGGCGGGGCTGCCACCAATCTTTGTCTTCACGTGTGTCCGATGACGTCAGAGTCAGAGGTTCGCGTGGGCGATAACTGACACAGTTCTAGGCCTCAGTTTAAAACAGAGTCATTGCCTCTCACTGTAAAACAGTCGCCTGCAATGCAGCACGTGAAGACCAGAGAGTCTACTGACTCAGTCTTTTGCTTATCAAAAACAGCAATGTGTTTCTCTAAAGATCTTTAGGGGGCAATCCTGAAAATACTCACACAGACACACACACACACACACACACAGAGACACTCCTGGTTCCTATGCGGAAATTAAACACAATTTTTATCTTATTGCAATATGAAGACTGCAAATTTAAAATTAAAAAAAAAAAAACAAGAATTACAGCGGTTTTAAACCTATTAACTCGCTTTTAGAACAAGTTCAGAATTAGTAACAAGGGTATCACGATGCCAACTCACACTTTACAATTTTCTGCCCAGCACAGGAGACTGAGAATCTGACTCTGGTCACGTTAAGACCTCCCTTTACTTTGAATTAATGGTGTGAATACTGTGCTTCTCCTTCTGAAATCTGAGGTTTGTGTGAAGTTTAGGCAAACATGAAAGAAAAGCTTAAAGAGGGAAAAGAGAAAAAACAACGTTGATTCCTATTTGGATAAGTAAATGCGATTAGGACTTTTCTCTAAGATGTACTCAAATAACCTCTATTTTAACCACATCCAGAGACCTGTTCCCTTCCCTGAACCCTGTGTTTCAGAAAGAATTTAAAATGCATATTCAATTTCTATTTCCAGTCTGAAGATGGAAACAAGTTTGCAGCCGGGTAGAATGCGAAGAAAAGCTTATCTGCACCTTCTTATTCACGTCCCTCATTCCTCAGAAACATAACTGCCGTTTTTATGAACTTTGTTTTATGGATCTAATATTTCAGGCCAAGTCTATCTTTTATGTCACAGCAAGAAGGTTAATGCACTTACAGACTCCCCCGCAATGCATCTTGGGCAAGGCTGGGCCCAGCTCTTTCCACCATCCTGAGGAACCTATTTAACAAATCACAGCCGCAGGTGAATCAGAACGGTGGTTATTTACACTTTTCATTAGACATTTAAAGGCTGGTTTGGCGGGAGCAGAAACCTACCCCCACGCCTGGCCGCCCCTGGCCACTGTCTGGCCTCGGTGCAGGGAGGTGGCCTCTGGGCTGGGCATCTGGTGACTCGGGCTCCTTGCTGCCCCAGGATGCGGGCACGCGCACCTTCACCTGGGGGCAGCCCCACTCCTGCGCCGCTGCTTCTAATCTCCTGCATGCCCGTTTCTGCAACAAACAAAATCTCACTTGAGATGGCCTCGTAAAGCACACAACACTCTAATTGAATTTGCTTTCTGAGAACCTCAGCTGCAAAGACAGACCCCTGTGGAGCTGGGAAAGCTTATAGGACATTTGAGGAGATGACTTTAAACTTTATTTTTCGGGAATAAACACCATCCATTACACTTAACCTCATTATTTCTAGCATTGTCTGATACTTACTTAGCTTTACGGATTTAAAATAGTCATTTTAAACAATTTTGGCCGAAATTCTTGTAATAAACTATTGTGACTGGTTTATTGATATTGAAAATGTACAAAAGCTATAAATTTTGTTCAAGAAACCAGTTATACGCTTCAATACATTTTGCCTGGTATCAAGGCAAATACTTTCTTAATACAATATGAATAATTCACATGTGGATAATTCTTTGTCTAACTGACACTGAAGAGTAAACTAACTTTATTTATTTCAAAAGTTGCACACACAGCCCATAACTGATAACCTTTGGGAAAGTCAGCATTTGGCTTTTGCTTCCCCATGAACTAAAGATGAATTACAAAAGCAACCCTCCAATGCTGAAGAAAAACGGTTCACTCTCTAAGTGCGAAGACTGTGTACTTTGCAGGGTAACGATGTTTTCAGTGACACAGAGCTGAGGGTCAGGAGGTCCACCCCTTGCCAGCGCCAGCATTCCGTCCTGGGTCCCTGGGCCAGCGGGTGGCCCCGCTGGTGGACAGCTCCCACCTGAGTCAGAAAACAGCCTAGTACACGGGCAGCCTGCACACCCTCTTTGGTCACTGGCAAACCATCGTCATGACTGGTGCCAAATCTGTTCATTATCTGTCCTATTATTTATTTATGGTTTTCTAAATTGACTTTTTTTACTTAATGGATTTATCTAATATATTGATAGAAACCTCCTATCGTGGGTTTAGAGTGCTAGTGTTACTCTTTCCTAACATGCCTTAAAACAGATACCTGATGATGAAAATGGAAAACGCTGACATCTGAGCCCCTTAAACCACTGAGAATAATGTCCTGGGGTAAATAAAGTGTGGAATCCAGGCGGCTGAGACAAGGGCAGAGGCAGTCATCCCCCTCCCTACAGTTCTTCCTGAACACTGGGAAATATAGAAAGGTCACAGTCACTTCTGCATTGAACCACACCCTGGGCACAACCTGAAATCAGAGAACACGGACATCTGAGAATACGGCCAGTGAGAAAGAAAAGCCACCAAACCCCAGTGCAGGGTCCCCTGTACTCCAGCCCACACCCCCAGCGTGGCTCCATGCTGAGCAAGGGCAGAAGCAGAAGCTGTGAGCTGGACGCAGCGGGGACGCCAGTGAGGGTGTGAGTGATCTGCCCCCGGAAAGCCCACCCAGACACGGCAGCCCGGGGGGAGCCTGAGGCCCGGAGCACAGACTCGGGGCAGGGCCTCCGAAGTCCACACCGTGGAAACAGATGCCATTTAAAGAGGCTCTCCTCTAAACTCACAGCTCCTGAGAGGGAAACAGGCAAATGAGTTGGGGGAGTGCCCCTTGGGTGCTGGGTGGCGAAAATGAGGAGAAAGAGGGGAAGTTAGGGTCCTGCAAGCAAGGAGGACCCTAATACCAGGAGCCTCACACCCTCCCCTGTCCATCACCAAAAGAGACAGACAGACAGACACCTGCTACACCTGGACTCAGCCAAATTCACAGGTTCTTCTGCTATTAGACCAGCGATCTTTACAAAACACCCATTAACATAAAAATCCCGCCTGAAAAACAACCAGGAGTCAAAAGAAGATTGTAATTCAAACCGTCTAAAAACATACTTAAACGCTCAAACAAACATTTGAAGATACGAAAAACCACCCTGAATTAGAAATGTAAAACGTAAAAACAGAAAGGGACAAAAGCAGGGAGAAACCAAGAGAGACTTGAACGAGTTCAGGAAAGTGATGGAAGGAAAAAGCACAATTATCTCAGAAACGAGGAATAAATTATAAAATGCACTAAGGAGAATAAATTCAAGTGAAAATAAAGGGCACTGAAGGAGGACAGGAGCACAACCAAGAGAAGGAAAAGAACATAAAGGGAAAAAAAGGGTAGGAAAGGAAGCAGTGGAAATGGAAGACAAAGAAGGAACAGTGTTCATAAATCAGAGTTCCGAAAAGAGGAAAACAAAATAATGGAGCAAAGCTGATGTTTAAACCTGTAACCTAAGAAAACTTCCCCAAAACAACAAAAAAAAATGACTGAATCTTCAAATGAAAAGGCTCACAGGGCACCTGGGAAAATTAACCCAGAATGATCAATGCTGAGATATATCCTAATAAAACTAGGAGATTTCAAAGATAAAGATAAAATCCTCAAGGCCCCTGGGCATGCAGATCAATGAAAGTGCAAAGGAACTGGACTGGCATCAGGTCTTTCAAAACCAACATACAAGTAAGACGACAATGGAGAAACATTCTTTTCAATCTCAGTGAAAGAAAATATGAAATAAGAATTTTAAATCCAGCAAGCTGTCCTTCAAATATCAAGATTACAGAAAAAGAGTTTCAACATACATGAATTTAGAGAATACTACACCCATCAGCCCTTCCTGAGGATTCTATGAGAAGGTAAGCTTTATCTCACCAAGTGATGACTGGGAAAATTCCAGCATAAAGATTTTTTGTAATAAGCATTTGAAAGTATTTAGATGTACATCTAAGACTGAATTTAAAATAAAGGTGGGATTAGGTCGAAAGACTAATGTGCAAATGTTAAATACTCTGACAAAGCAGAAATAATTCAACTAAAATATGAGAGACGAAGGGGGAGGGAAAGAGGAAAAATTCTGACTGTGTATATAGGCCAATACTGTATAAGTGACAGGAGCATATTAAACGATACTGGGAAAAAAATTGATAAATCAGACAGTAAAGAGTTAAATGATAAAACCGATTACCAAGGACATTAAAATAGGTTTAAATACAAAACTAATCACTAGAAAATACGAATCCTCCTAAATCCAAAATAAAAAATCTCAATAAAAAAGCAAAGAATACAGATTGCATAAAGAAATCGCAAATATAAGAAAATATACATAATTATGGAATATCATGATAGAGGTGCACGCAAATAAATCAGTCACGTCAAATATTAATGAGCTTAACTCACCTATTTTTAAAGAAAGGTTTTAAATTTGGTTCACAAAACAAGACCCAATTATATGGTGTATACAAGAGGCACACCTAAAATAAAATGATTTTGAAAGGCTAAAAATAAAAAGAATGGACAAACATATACAGGCAAATGAAAACAGAAAGAAGGAATAGACCAAGTAGACTTCAAGCCACAAAGCATTAAATACAACAGAGGACATATGTAATGCTAAAAGCCATAGTTCACAGTGAAGACTTAACGCTCATGAACATCTATGCACCAAACAATATAACCACCACCTTTATGAAGCAAAGACTATACAGAGATACAAGCAGACAAAATCATGCTAATCATAGGAGACTTAATACACCATCCTCAGTACAAGGCAGAGGAAGGGTTCCAAAAAGTAAGAAGACAGAAGATCTAAATGGCGCTCTCAATCAAGGTAGATCTTACGGATATGTACTGAACTTCATACCCTGATAACACAGAAGCACATTCTTCTCAAGAACCTACAGCACATTCACAACAACTGATCATATATTAGGTCACAAAGGAAACATCAATAATTTCCATGAGGTAGAAATACTGAAAACAACACTTTCTGATCACAATGAAATAAATCTATACATTATTAACAGAAACAAAAAACAGAAAGACACATCCACCTGGATATTTTAAAACCTGATTATTGACTCCCAGATGAAAGAGGAAATATAACCGGAAAGTACAGAATTTAAAAAATAATTACAAGGAAAACACTACCTATCAGAATCTATGCAATGGATTTAAAGCAGTTATCAGAGAAAAATTCATTATACTAACACGTTACCCATAAAAATGAAAGAATAAAATTAATGAATTAATAAAATCTCAGCTCATAAAAACTAGAAAAAGAACAACACAGTAACCCAAAAGAAAACACAAGGAAGGAAATAATGGAGTAACAGAGGGAAAAGCTGATTAATGAAGTAGAGGTTTTTCCATCGAAAAACAGCAGATCTAAACCCTGGGGATTTGGGGGCGGGGAGAGAGGAACTAACAAAACAGACAATCCACTGGGGAACTTAACCAAGAAGAAAAGGGGAGAAAGCACAAATACAGAAAATAAGAAATGACACAAGGGAAATAAAATGAAACGCAAGAAATTTTAAAAATCGTAAGAGACTGTTTTACAGATTTCTATGCAAATGAATTTGAAAATGTAGACAAAATGGATAACTTCCTAAGAAAATTCAGATGACAAAACCTGACCCCATCAGAGATAGGAAACTTAAACAGATGACTGCCATAGAAAAAAAAA
The DNA here is from genome assembly GCA_004363435.1 of Platanista minor. Classification (NCBI taxonomy): domain Eukaryota; kingdom Metazoa; phylum Chordata; class Mammalia; order Artiodactyla; family Platanistidae; genus Platanista; species Platanista minor. The sequence goes on from RJWK010015518.1 coordinate 26,967, forward strand.
AAAAAAACAGAAAGGGTTATGAGCAAGTACCCCACAAGAAGCACCAGGACCAGCTGGTTCCACAGGGGAATTCCACTAAACTTTCAAAGATCAGATCGTTCCAGTGCACTACACAGAAATTATTCCAGAGCACCGAGAAGGAAGGAAACTTTCTAACTCCTTTTATGAAGCATGTATAACTCTGATAAATCAGATAAACAGAACAAAGAAAGAAAACTGCAGACTGGTATCACTCATGAATTTCAATGCAAAAATATTACATAAAGTATTAACAAATAGAATTAAATATCACATTAAGCAATCACATATCATGACCAAGTAGGATATTTTTCTAGAAACAAAAGTTGGGTTCGGTATTAGGAAATCCATTAATATCATTTGCTGTATTAATAAAGCTAAGGAAAAAATAATATTATCTCTCCATGGATGCTGAAAAGTCCTTTGACAAAATTAAAACCCATTTATAAAAACTAAAGAAAATAGGAATTGAGTGTTTTATTCTTAACGTGAACAAATATACATAGCTTAATCCTAAAGCCAGTATCTTATTTATTGGAAAAAGACTAGCGGCATTTCCACTAAGATCAGGAAAAAAGCAAGAATGCCCAGTCTAGGGCTTCCCTGGTGGCGCAGTGGTTGAGAGTCCGCCTGCTGATGCAGGGGACACGGGTTCGTGCCCCGGTCCGGGAGGATCCCACATGCCGCGCAGCGGCTAGGCCCGTGAGCCATGGCCGCTGAGCCTGCGCGTCTGGAGCCTGTGCTCCGTAACGGGAGAGGCCACAACAGTGAGAGGCCCGTGTACTGCAAAAAAAAAAAAAAAAAAAAAAAGAATGCCCAGTCTCCACTTCGGTTCACCACTGTCCTAGAGGTATTATGTTACCCAATTGAGTTACAGAATGGCCATGATCAAAAAGTCTACAAATAACAAATGCTGGAGGGGGTGTAGAAAAAAGGAAACCCTTGTACACTGTTGGTGGGAATGTAAATTGGTACAGCCGCTATGGAAGACATTATGGAAGTACCTTAAAAAAATAAAAAGAGAACTACCATATGACCCAGCAATCCACCCATGGGTATGTATCTGGAAAAAATGAAAACTCATATTCAAAAAGATACACACACCTCAATGTGCACAGCACCACATTTACGACAGCCAAGACATGGAAAGCAACCCAAGTGCCCATCAACAGACGACTGATGTAAGAAGATGTGGTGTATATGCACAATGGAATATTACTCAGCCATAAAAAATATCAAAATATTGCCATTTGTAGGAGCACGGATGGACCTAGAGAATATTACGCTTAATGAAGTAAGTCAGACAGAGAAAGACATATACTGTATGACCTCACTTATATGTGGAATCTAAAAAAATATTACAAATGAATCTATATACAAAACAGAAGCAGACCCACCAGATATAGAAAACAAATTACGAAAGCGGGGGGGGCGGCGGGGAAGTAGGAGTACTGGATTAACAGACACACACTACTGTGCTTAAAATAGATAAGCAACAAGGATTTACTGTATAGTACAAGATATTATACCCAATATCTTGTAATAACCTACAAAAGAATACAATCTGAAAAAAAAATTTCACAAGTACACCTGAAACTAACACAATATTGTAAATCAACTATACTTCAATGAGAAAAAGGAGGGGTAGTACTGGTGATAAATAGACAAGCAGACCAATGGGACAGAAGTTCAGAAAGAAACCTGAATGTGTATGAAAATCTGGCATCTTGAGCCAGTGGGATAAAGATAGACTCTTTAATACACGGTGCTGGGACAACTGGGCAGCCATTTGCAAAAAGATAAAATACAATCTGTATCTCATACCACATACAAAAACAAACCTCAAACGGATTAGGGAGCTAAATGTAAAAAAGAAAAGAAACTATAATTCCTAGAAGAAAATGCGAATACATGCTTCTTGAACCTTGGTGTAGGGAAAGACCTTCTAACTATGACTCAAAATCCAGAGCAACAAAATTGATAAATTTGACTATATAAAAATAAAAATGTCTGCAGGGCAAAACAAAACAAAACCCTAAACAAAGTAAAGATATAACTACAAGTTGGAGGGAAATATTTGCAGCACACACCACAAAAGAAGAGCTAATAACCCTAATACATGAAACTCTCATAAAAATTGAGGGACAAAGAACCAGAAACCCAAGAGAAAAATAGGAAAAAAAGACAAGAACAGACAACTGATGAACAAAGTTACAAAAATGGCCTCCAAACAAAGGAAAAGCTCAAACTCACTTATATTTACAGAAGTGAAAATTAAGACAATATCAATATATACCACTGTCATCTATCAGGCTGGCAAAATTTTTAAAGTGTGATGCAGCCTCTGTTGGTGAGGCTGTAGGAAACACGCACATTGCTGATGGGAATGCAAACCCTGCAGGGAAATTTGGCGGTATGTAACAAAGCTCATCCACACTTTTTAACTCAGAAACTACACCTCTAGGAATCTACCTTCCAGGCACAGCAACAACAGTGTGAAAAGTAAAAGCTGCACAGGGTTATTCATGGCAGCACTGGTTAAAGCGCAAGGTATTGGAAACAACCTAGATGGAGAGTGGCTGGACAAACATGGTACTCTCCAGGCAGTGGAGCGCCATGCAGCAGTAAAAAGGAGGAGGGTCCCTGGCTTGCAGTGATTTCCATGATATACCGTGAAGTAAAAAGACAAACTGCAAAAGAATATCTATAATCTGCTATCCTGCATGTAAGGCAGAAGGGGATATAAGACATTATACACCTCTCTGCTCATCTGTGCAAAAGAAATACTGGGAGGATATATCAGAAGCTGAAGAGAGTGGGAGGGAAAGGGCTGGCCAAAAGGGGGCTGGCACCAGGGATGACGTGGGAGCCCCACCCTGCTGAGGTTGTTCTTGGGTAGCTCTGAGTCTTAGAACCGTAGTAACAGTTCATCTGCCCAAACAATAAGTTTGAAATTTAAATCAAAAAGCATGTCAGGGAGAGGGGACCCAAATGGAACACAAACAATAACAAATGAACAGAATTGTATTACAAAAGAATAACATAGCCACTGAAGGACAGAACCATCCTGAGTAAGCCTGGAAAATACTGTTCTGACTAGACACTTAAAAGGCTAATGACAGACAAAAAGAGCCCATTAGAAATTACGGAAATGAAAAGTATAGTTATGGAATAACTCAGTAGATCACTAAACAGTGAGTCACTGATGAAAAATAACTCATCAACTATGAGACAGAACCAAAAAAATTACCTGGACTGTAGTACAGAATCAGAGACACAAAAATCCGTGAAAGTCAGTAAAGGAGAATGAAGGTAGATTGAGAAGATCCAACACACATACATCCTCCAGATTTGGAGGGTTAAAAGAAACAAATGATCGTGAGGCAATATTTGAACTGATGACAGAATTTTTCAGAACCAAGGCATGAAATGAATTAGATTTCAAAATCCAACCAAACGCCACACAGGATTGACAGAAAAAGAACCCACATCCAGATATATCACAATGTAACTGCAGAACATCAAGGATAAAGAGAAAAGCAAAGAGGTCACCTCTTTAAAAGTACCTCTTTTAAAGTAAAGAGGCTGTATGCAGTTACTGACTCTAGTTAGTAAATCTGTTTCTCGCAGGGTTACCAGTTTTGAAGCTTTATTGGCATACTAGGATTGAATAAATAGGTAAATATATTGTCAACAATGAGAGCCAGCTTTCTATTAATGAAGAAAAATTACGAATAAAGAAAGGGAGAAGGCTACAATGAACCCAGGGGTGCTGGATTAGAAATGGAATTATTAGTATGAATGCAGAATTTTTAATACATATCCAGACAGAGATACAGAAATATACATAGATTTGTGTGTGTGTGTGTGTGTGTGTGTATATATATATATATATATGTATGTGAATACAAATATATATACATTTATATACATATATAAAATGTTTTTTATAATGTATACATTATAAATATATATAATATATACATTTATACACACATATAAAATGTTTTTTATAATGTATACATTATAAATACATATATAACATATACATTTCCTAGCTATGTCTGCTGAGAACAAGGGCATCCTAGCAGCAAGACCACACCTAAGCCCCTAGATACTGGTTTCTAAATATCATTCTCCCATTAAAGGAATCTGGGCTCCATGGAAAGTGGTTGATTCAGGGATGGAGCAAGGAAAATATAAGCTGAGCCTTAAACATTTTCTGGCACCCAAAATAAGAAAGAGTTGTGTTTTCTTTAAAGGACAAGGGCACATCAAAAAAAAAAAAAAAAAAAAAAAATAGCACCAACCTGAAGGAGTTCCTAGTGGCCAAAGCTGAAACAGCTCAAGCAATAAAATAAATAACAATAGCAGTGGATTGTAATCCACAGAATAAATACCTGTGAGGCTAACCAAAACAAAAATAATTGAATAACTGGGGGAGAAATAGTTCTTCCTTGCAGATTAATTCTAATTAATAAGTATAAAATGAATGAGGGAAAGACAAAATCATCATTAAGTATATACCACAGTGAAAAATATTTCAGGCAAGATTTACTAATTGATGCTAAATCAGTAGGCAAAGGTTTAAGGAGAAGTAGGATATGGCACAGTCTCAAAGTATCTCCCCCAAGGTATGTATTAATTACGAAGAGAAAACCAGTAACTTTACAGGGGATGAAACCACCTTCATCCAGAGATAGAACAAAGGTTAATATCACCAGTAATGAGACATCCTGACATCATGGACCCCCCGATGGGATGCGCTAAGAAAGCATAACATCACCTCTGTGATATTCGTGCCCAAAAATGCACGGCCTCAACCTCATGACAGAAAATGCTGGACAACCCAACTTGAGTGATGTTCTTCTGCAAAATAACTGACCACTGCTCCTTAAAAGTGCCAAGGTCAGGACTTCCCTGGTGGCACAGTGGTTAAGAATCCGCCTGCCAATGCAGGGGACATGGGTTCAAGCCCTGGTCCGGGAAGATCCCACATGCCGTGGTGCAGCTAAGCCCGTGCACCACAACTACTGAGGCTGAGCTCTAGAGTCTGCGAGCCACAACTACTGAGCCCGCGTGCCACAACTACTGAAGCCCACACGCCTAGAGCCCTTGTCCCACAACAAGAGAAGCCACCGCAATGAGAAGCCCGCGCACCACAAGGAAGAGTAGCCCCACTCGCCGCAACTAGAGAAAGCCCGCGCGCAGCAAAGAAGACCCAACACAGCCAAAAATAAATAAATTTACTAAAAAAAAAAAAAAAAAGTGCCAAGGTCAGGAAAGACTGGGGAAGCCTCATAGACTGGAAGAGTCTAAGCAAACACCAGGACTAATTGCAATGTGGGGTTCTGGATTAGATCCAGGAACAGAAAAAGGATGTTAGTGGGAAAACAGGTGAAACTGGAATAAGGTCTGTAGTTTGGTTAATCGTCCTGCACCAATGTGAACTTCATGGTTTGCTAATTGTACTGCGATTACGTACACTATTCAGGTGAAGGGTGTTCATGAATTCTCTATATTTGGGTTTGTGTTTTTTCTTTTTTTTCCCCAACCTTTCTGTAAGTCTAAAACTATGTGGAAATAAAATTTTAAAAAAGAAGGTAAGAAAGTCTCTCGTACCCACAGTGGTATGTATGCCACACTTCTAGACATACGGATGAAAGCCAAATTGCCTTCCCACAGCCCGCTAATTCTAATTTTTCCCTCTTGAGCAACATAAAATAAACAGTGACAGGTGTATACGATAAAAATCCTTTCCGATGTGTGAAGACAGCTCTCAGGTACGTTTGAGGCTCTTCTCTCCAGCCAAACTTTCCTACTGCCTTTCACTATCCCGTATCTGAGGTTTTCCAGTCTTCCCATCCTAGACACGCTGCCCTGGAGTTCCTAAATCGTCAAGATCCCTCTTAAAACGAACCATGCAAAACACTTGCAATGCCCTGTCACCACCCACAGAGGAGAGCCGCGTCCCCACCTCCCCGGCTCGGCCCTGCTGAGCCTGCGGGGAAGAAACCCCTGCCAGCCGAGCGGCCCCGGCGACCACGGCATCGGGTCCACGCGAGGCCGGCGCCCCCAGCTCGGCGTCTCCTCCACAGGAAGCACCGTCCCGTTGCTGGTGCCCACTGAGTGTCCTTGTTCTTTAAATTCAACTGCAGACTCTGCTACGTCCCCTTGTTAAGTGTAATTTGATTTCCGTGTTGTTTTCTAGTGTATCAAAGTTCTGCCAAATACTGCTGTCATCATGCGGACTGCCTTTATGATTGGAAACGCCGCCGCCTCCTGTGTCCCACCTGAGTCGATCAAAGTGTTGAAGAGAAGCCCAAGGACCTGAATCTCCGGTTACTCAGGATCTGCTCAGTCTTTACACTGCAAAAAGAGGCATGAGTGTAAAAGGGGTTTATTGTCAAGCTCCAATAATCTGGGCAGGGCTTCCCTGGCGGTCCGGTTGTTAACATGCCGCGCTGGCACTGCAGGGGCGCAGGTTCCATCCCTGGTCAGGGCAGGAGGACACCGCGTGCTGCGCGGGACGGCAGAAAAAACATCGGGGCAAAGGGAAGAAGTGGAGACACTAAACGTGCCTGTGCCATGTTACACACAGGCTGCGACTTTCCCGTCAGTAGCGTCACAGGCTGGTAACTGCGGTATTATTGTCTCCCTCGCTCCTTCCCAACACCGCTTGCCAAGACGGAAAGCAAAGGGCGTGGGTGGGCGACTGCGGTCGCAAGCCACACTTTCTGGATGGAGTCTACACACGCTGGAGCTATACTCTAAACTCTTCCTCTCTGGGGTCTAGTAACATCTGGCACAGTAAGGTCAGCAGACCTGGGACCACAGCCGGTGACAAGCTGACACTCCTCGCGGCACTCAGGTGGCTGGGGCCGGGTCCCCAAATCCCGGGGCAGGGGAAGAGGGGGAGCCACACTGACACTGGGGTGGTCGGCGAGGGCTGTGCTCCTCTAGGGAATGTGGGGATCACCTGGCTTGGTGGCCCTCAGCCAGCTGAGTGGCCTAAATTATTCATGTTTTCTGGCATTTACTATGGATTGTTGAAAACTGGCCGCATACGACACTGATCCGTATCATTTACTCGGGAAATATTCCAGTTATCGTGGATTAGCCTGGACCAGAGGAGGACGAAGGCTGCAGAGGCATTTAACTCCGGGATGCTTGTGCTGCATGGCTTGCTCTCTTCCACTCCCTACTAGAGAGGCTCTGTCAGCCTTCATAAAGGCAGATGAAGACTTACCACCCAAATAAAAGACTCTTGCTCTGTATAAACAAAATGAAAATCCTGAGTATACACATAGACCCCATTACTTAATAATTGAAGATCCACCGAACAGCAACCTCGCGAGAGAGGAGTTGAAACAGGAACATGGTTGAGTAAGAGAAGACACTTGATAAGATGCATAAATTAAAACATAAAAGATGTATCATGTTCCCACAATGATGGGACACACAGCTGGCAGGTCTGGGAAAGACAAGCTCCCCTCCGTTGAGAAGGCAGCTCATGCCTTTGCTGCCAGGACTCTTTGCTTTACTGGAAGTGATGGGGCCCCGGCGAGCTTGGTGAGTGGGGTGAACGGGAGGTGGGGTAAAGGTTTCACGAGCTGGCAGAAATGGAGTGCACAGCCCTGGCTTGTAGAAACCAGACGGGGGCTGTTCTCCTGATGCGCCCGGGCACACACGGGTGAGCCAGCAACAGGGAGCACACAGAGCACCGTCCAGCCCGGCTCTGTCGAGGGCCAGCTCTGCCCTGGACTGAACCCAGACATGCAGCCACCTCTGGAAACCCATGTCTCGACTCTGTGCTCGAGAAGGATGTGGAGGATAAAGACGCCAACTTCCCTGAACCCTGACAGAAACACAGCGTGTATCCTCTTCAGTCAGCACAGCAAGAAAGTGGCACGCTCTTAAAAACCTTAAGTTAAGCATATATAATACATATGCTAATATATGTCAAGCATATTTACTCTAAGTTAGAACACCAGTGTAAATCATTAGAAGTTGGTAATGCAGTTAAAGGTAATACTCTACACACACACACACAATAATCTCAACTTTCATTTCAAAGGTATTTTAAGGATTTTTATTGACTAATGGAGATTATTCTAAAGATCATTTGTATTATAAATGTGTGATGCTGGTTAACTGAGTTCTAGTTATCAGAAAATCTGCTGAGTGAGTTTTTTATAGGTTACTTTTAACTCTATCGTAGTAAAGAAAGTTTACTTTTTCTGGAATAGCTGATGCAGATGTCCATCAGCTCTGATACAGAACCGTTAGTGCTTATGAACAGGATTAATAAGGCCTACAGACTGTCAGTGAGAAAGAAAGCGTGTTTCCATCAAGCAGAGATTCCCCCTCAGTGACGCTTGGAAACAACCTTGTGCTCTTGGGGAGGGGTTGCTTTCTGCGGCACAGAGCAAACTACAGAAAACACGGGAAGCTAGGGTCCCTACTCTCAAACCCCATGTTGTCAGGGCATCCCAGGACTTCAGCCATGTGGACCGTAACACCGAGATGCTGTGCTTCCCTCAGCTGCCCTTTCCAGAAGACTCCTTACCTTACCGGGCATGGGCTTGCATCCACGCCCTGGACCAAGTCTAGCTCGGTAAAGAGAATGCATCACCTCCTGATGAGGAGATGAACGAGGTTAAGCCTCGGGCAGGAGTGAGAGCTGGTTCCCTAGAGGAAGGTAGCGGAGGAGAGTGAAGAAAAACCACTCTTTACTTCCAATTAAAAGACAAATGCACACTCTAGGCTGAGGATTAATTCTGCTTGCATGGTTTACCAAGGACACTATAACCCTAAATTGTAAAAATCTTCTCACCACAGGTGGAGCCTAGTAACCGTCCCTGCAATGATAAAAAAACTACAGCTTAGAGTGTTTCTGCATGTGTTCTTTTTGGTTTTTCAGGGTTTTTTGGCTGCATTTGGGTCTTCGTTGCTGCGTGTGGGCTTTCTCTAGTTGCGGCGAGCGGGTCGTTGTGGTGCGCGGGCTTCTCATTGTTTTTGCTTCTCTTGTTGCGGAGCACGGGCTCTAGGCGCATGGGCTTCAGTAGTTGTGGCGCACGGGCTTAGTTGCTCTGCGGCAAGTGGGATAGAACCCTGGTCCGGGAAGGGTTCTATCTGCATTGGCAGGCGGATTCTTAACCACTGCGCCACCAGGGAAGTCTGTGCATTTGTTATTTCAATAACAAACAAAAATTCTGCGACATAGGAAGGATAGGGAATTTTATTTCCACGAAGTCCACAAACCTCAGGTAACTTGCCTGGTGATTTGAGATGGCAGAGCTGGGGCTCAGTGTGCATTCATTCTAACTGGGGAGACAAGACTGAAACATTGGGCTTCCCTGGTGGCACAGTGGT
>RJWK010015519.1:0-36358 GCA_004363435.1 Platanista minor
AAAAAAAAAAAAAAAAAAAAAAAAAAAAAAGGTAAAGTGACAGGAAAAGGGGTTTCCTCAAGAGGATGGTTTCCTGCAAAGAGCTGCTTATAGCGAGTCTAAAATTCTACTTTTGAAAAGGGCAAAGAAGAATAGCCTTATGGAGCAATGAGAGGGATTTTACCTCCTAGGGAGGTCAGGTAAAGACACAGAGGAGGAAAACAAGGGGAGACCGAGATTCAGACCATAATGGGGTTTCACTGTTTATAGGGGCGCACGTAACGATGCAGGATTCCAAATCTTAATCCAGCATCAGGAAATCAGACAGGCAATAGACTTTGCTAGGTTGAGGACATCTATATCTTTTTCTTTCTTTCTTCTTTTGGAGGACCTGGAGAAGGGAAGTATTTTAATGTCAGGGTTGGGGGCTTTATAAAAAGGATTTAGATGTTGCCACTAGTTTTCTGAGAAAAATCTGCTATGAAATACAAAATACATTTTTTTTTTTTTTTGCGGTACGCGGGCCTCTCACTGTTGCGGCCTCTCCCGTTGCGGAGCACAGGCTCCGGACGCGCAGGCCCAGTGGTCATGGCTCACGCACCCAGCCGCTCTGCGGCATGTGGGATCTTCCCGGACCGGGGCACGAACCCGCGTCCCCTGCATCGGCAGGCGGACTCTCAACCACTGCGCCACCAGGGAAGCCCAAAAATACATTTTAAATGAATTCTTTCAGTGGCACTTTATAAAAAGCATAGCTGGTGTTTCAGGCACTTTATTCTCATCAGTAGGGTCCAAGCCCTTACTCACCTCAGAAAAGGTTTCTCTGTGGCATGGTAATTTAACAAATTCTGCCCCTGGCTGGTAGAAAGACCAGGTCAACCAAAGCACTTCTGATGATGCACTGAAGTCATCATATCTAAGCAGGTTAGCTGTTTTTCTCATCTCTAAAACCCCTCTAGTTTTAATGCCCGTATTGGTTTTCAATAGCGTCTCTTCTGGCTGAGTGCCTCACCAGCAGATGGTTTCAGCTGCCTGGGATCACTGAGCCCACTGCAGTCAGCACTTGTACTGTGTGGCTTTTCAATCACGTTTGGCAGGCATCAGTTTGCTGCTTTCAAAAGCAAGATTTTCTATGCGCCCTTCTTGCTTTTGCCATTTAAAGGACAACAGGAACTAACTGAACGTTGCTAAGAGACTTCATGTTGGAGACAAACTCCTTTCCATAATGACATTGGGCCGTTTCAGGTCCAAACCAAAAGCTCTTGCCATCTATTGATTTTAGAAAAATAATTATTTTAAAGGAGACAAAATGTTGTTGGTGCCCAGATGCTTTGATATTCACGACGTGTACAACAGGATTAGAGAGCGAGCAGTGTAACAAAGCTTTCCGAGGCTTGTCATTCTCCCGAGGTGACTAAAGAAAACACAAAATGTGTCCCAAGTATGTGGGAGGAGAAAGGGAAGGACCTTGCCTACTGGTCTTCTTTTTTCTAAAACCAGATGAAGAAAAGGTTGTTGATGACTTGGCCGCTGTCTCCTGCTAAGTGGTCAAGTGATGCCTCTTTTTCGGTTCCTAGCTTTGAGTTGGAGAGCTTAGAGTGCCATCAACTTTTGGGAAAATGAAAACTGCAATGTCGTTTGGTATCAGCCACTAGAAAACAGATTTGCCCACCGAAGGGACAAAGTTTGCCTTCCTTAAACCCAGGGGCCCAAGTCTGCTGCATTGCAGGCATTTCATGCTGACTGACAAATGGACCCGTTGTTCTATTCCTCATGTGGTTGAAAGTTATAAGAATTTCAGACATGTAAGGAAAAGATTACCTTTTTAGTTTTCTGTAGTAATTTTTTATTTCAATGAAACAGTAAATATTTGGAATAACACTTGGCGGTTTTGATATTTATATGAAGATAGTTTGCCAACAGCTTTAAGTTTTTCCTAAAGGGTTTTCTTCTATCCTCTCCTCTCTGATTTAGGTTTCTGGGCCCAGCTAGAAGCGGCATGGCCCTTATGGAAATTAACCTCCTCAGCGGTTTTACCGTGTCCTCAGATGCCATTTCCCTGAGTGAGACCGTGAAAAAAGTAGAACTCGACCATGGAAAAGTCAACCTCTACTTAGACTCTGTAAGTAGTGAAACCTAAGTTTCACATTGGTAACCATTGACAAAGCCACTATTTATTGTGTTCAAAATTATCTCTACTTTAAATGTTTTCTTTATGTCATTATTTTTGCTTTTTGAGTCCCTGAACAACTTTCACATGGCAGCTATCTGTTGTCCTCACTAAAAAGACATTATTATAAAATTAGTTTAAAGAGAATTACTATTAATGCTGAGCCTGATGAAAGTCTTGATAACAAAATTATTATTTCATACCAGATGTTCAACATATAGAAACTGCTGTGATGTAATTTCCAAAATGCAGTCCAGATGTCAACTGGAGAACTCCTTTGCTTCAGGGAATTGCTAAACATATTTGTTTAAACGCTTCTGCTGAAAAAAAAAAAATGCTGACGGTGAAAGCTTCAATTACATGTTTTAAAATGCTTTCATAAAAAAAAAAGGCTTTTAATATATCCCCAAAGGGTTAATATTCCTGCATTGAAAAGTTAGGTGCTTAAATCATAGAATATTTTCAGAGGTTTGGTCTTTATACAAAATTATTGTATAATTTTCATGTACTCTTCCCATTACTGTATGAAAGCTACTGATCCAAGAATAAGGTGCATAAAATATGTGAGAGAAAGGTTAGTGTAGAATTTAAGACTCTACTTGTTATGTCTCAAAACTGCTGGCATGTAAGTTTATTCTTCTGACATCTATATGAAATTCATATGTGGAATCGAAACTGAGTTCTAAGTGTTCTTAGGATTTCATGTTACATGGGGGGAAGATGTATGTTTCTTATTCCAGTTTTGCCAAGTGTGAATCAATTATATTGCTTCAGCAGTGAATTTACTTTTAAAAAGTTAGTTCCTTAATGTTCTCTTTAAGACTTCAAAAACCACTTTGGTTAAAAAGCTGTTAAAACTAATTCAAAGTTTCTAGATTCTTTTGCTGATCAGTGATTTTCATATATTAAATACTGCTTGAGAGCCATGGGCCTAATTTGGGGTTTGAAAAATACATTTAAGGTTTTTAAAAATAATGTAATTAGGTTTGGAGTTTGTCCTGTATCTGTGATGTTCTTGTTCATGGTTATTTTAATTTGAGTGTCCATTACATTTTGACTAATTTGTCTTTTCACTTACTGCTAATTGGTATGTAATGGAATCTTTAAAGGAATTTATCAATTTCAGATTCCTTAACCAGTATTATTTGCCAAATTGGCATTGTGTCCTTCCTGGAGGCAAGGAGGCTGGCCTTTTGTACCCCTGGAGGCAAGGAGGCTGGCCTTTTGTGCCCATATCAGTCAGTTATTGGTTGTGGGCCACACCCCCCACTCTGAGCTTACTTCACTTACTGGATGAGGTGACTCCCATGAGCTGAGGGTGATTCTCCAGAGAAGGGGGCTGGAGTGAGTCAGTAGCAGCAACCAGGATGGGGTGCAAAGCTGAGACGGGGGAGTTTGGTGAAGCACCAGGGCCAGGGGCATGCACTTCTGGGCTCCTGCTTACTTAACCACTGTAATTCTCAGTATCCATTTCAGTAAAATGGAAGTAAGAACAATACCGATCATGCAAGGACTGTTTTACAAGCTGAATGATGTAATTTCTATAAAGTGCTTACCCCAGGACCGGGTGTGTAGAAATGCTCCCTAAATGTTCCTTTCTATAACTGTTTGATAAAAGGATATGAGAAAGAAATGTCTTTTACTTTCTCTTGAACACATAATTTGCCACACCTTTAAAAGTCTTTTATATTTTTCAAGGTAAATGAAACCCAGTTTTGTGTTGATATTCCTTCTGTGAGAAACTTTAGAGTGTCAAATACACAAGATGCTTCAGTGTCCATAATGGATTACTATGAACCAAGTAAGTGTGTCCTGGGGTTCGTGATACTTTGGGAGTTATGCCAGGCATTCATTCATTCATTCACTCATTCATTCATTCCTTCATTCAGAGTGGTCGTCTGCTGGATTGGCTTTGTGGGGGGCGGGTGTTGTTTGGGGTAGTGAAGGATGTGGTGGAGCAGAAGGTGAGCTTTACGTTTAAACGAAGACAATTGATAATTTACAAAAAAATAACCACATGGTAGCATTTAGCATATATTAAAAAGTGATGTTTTTGCTCATAATGTTTTAGGTTTTTAACTCCCAGCTACAAACTTTACAAAGAAAAAGTGGCACAGAGAGTCCATTTATGTTCAATTTCCAAGGTTCTGCTCCCAAGCACCCACTCTGTCGGGTTCTGGTTTTAAAACGGGGCTTCTTCAGGAGAGAACATGAACAGCGTCCACAGTGGATGAGCCTCAATTGGGTTTAGCTGTTTCTTGACTGAGGGAGTCTTGTTTTGCTAAAATTTATTTATTGTAACAGATTTTTTTATCATTTCAAGAAAACTATAGTCTGGAAAATAACTTGAGCTTCTTTGACTTTACTGGTAATTTTTTACTTTATAAAATGTTAGAAATTTAGGATGTGAAAGTAGAGATCTAGTCTGGAGATCATCTAAGTTGATCAGGACGAATCTCTGTTCAATCACAGAGTGACTTTTTGTTGGTGTGTGATCTTCAGGCTAATGTTTCTACTTGTCATCATATTCATCCTGAATAAGCACTCCTGGGGCTCAGAATCATTAGAACACATGAGAATCATGAACATTTTCATGTCCTAGGTGGTTGTAGATAATTACACTTTAAAGTACGAGGAACCTGTCCTCATGGTTGGGAGTGTTTGGTGGAGTATTCATGCAAGACGATGGTAGCACCAGCTCTCTTTCCTTCTAAGTCAACAAGCCAGTTCCTCGCATCTTTTGCCTCCTGTTGGAGTTCACCCCCAGTTCTTGTGGGACATTTTGGGGATACACTGATGCAGCACTTTTTTTCTGGTGGAAGGATAAGATCCACTGTGGAGACTCAGTGACAGTACCTAGTTATCCAACTTTGTTACATGATTGTTGAAACATTCTCCAATTGATGTTTCTTAGGTGTATGGAGAACATTTTAAACATTTGAAAAGCAAAAAAGATTCAGTCTCTGAGATTTTTTTGTGGAAAACAACTTATGTATGAGTTGTTTCATTTAAAATGAAAACATGGGAAAGATCAGAATAAACCAACATTTTGAAGAACCCTAGAGTTAGAAAACCTACTTAAAATATTTAAAAAGTGAATGAAAAATTGTGAAGAAATTTGAAAATAGAAATTGTATTTTTTACAAATTTTTTACAATTTTTAAAAATTGTAAAAATAAAAATCATTTATGCTTTATATAGTAAGGTTACTGTAGTGCTATTGGTGCTTTATATAGTTTTTTAAAATATTAGTTTGTACTATAAAATTTATCCAAGTTGAATAGTTTTAGAAACTATGTGCTTAACGTTTTAAAACACTGAAACAAGGCATCACACAGGCAGAGTTCTCTTCATACTTTTGCATTTTTAAATGAAGTCCATGGTAAATATTTCTCTTCAGTAGTTCCAATGAGTAGAACCTTACTTGAATGCATAGAAAATGTCACCCTAAAATAGACTCTCAAGGAGGTTAAAACATCCTCAGTTTACAGTCTTTCCTGTTCCAGGAAGAGTTTCAGGTTGCGGTTGAACTGCGGCATGCAGCTGTGGTCTATTTTCTCTCTTTTAATGCTGGCCAGCTGCTGGAGGTACAGAAACTGGACTCAAAGCATTGTTTCTCTCTTGGACTTGGTAGTTTGGGCCCGTCTTGAGTATTTCTGTTGTTTCTTGTAAAGAAAAATAAAATTATGTGAAGAACGGAAAACTCAGAAAAGTGTATTGAAATGCTCTTAAGTTTTGGCAAAGTAAATGTTTCTAAACAAAGGAGGCATGTAAACCGACATCTGCTTCTTTGAACAGGGCGGCAAGCGGTGAGAAGCTACAACTCCAGAGCACAGCTGTCCTCCTGTGACCTCTGTGGGAATGCACACACCTGCGGCCCCTGTGACAGCGCGGCCTCGGCCTCCCTTCCTCACCCTAACGCCTGCCTCCTTGTCTGCTTCACGCTTCTGTTCTCTTTGCAGTGTTGGCTATGATTTATTTTTTTAAAGACTCCATGTAACACTTTCATTTCCAGAAGTCACATGTGATTGTCTTGTTTTCATAAGCAAATATCTCCTCTATTTTGAAAATCAATGTTTTTCTTTTTATGGGATGGGATGGGGGTGTACAACCGGTCCTTGTATGTGTAGCTGCATAGAGTTCTTCCCCTGACTTCTGTGTGGAACAAAAAATCAGAATTATTGCAGCTGTATTCTTTTATTTCCCCCTCTTAAAACCTTTTAGGATTCTTTTGGAGGTGTTATTTTCTCCAGAATAAATGTGTTGTTTTAGATGATTCTTTTCATTTTCGAGAGGAAATGAGCCTGGGTTCTTAAGTACTGCTATACATCAGTGTCTGCTTTAGTATTAACGATGGATTTCCTGGGAACTGGGAGGAAACAAACCCTTGGGAGGAGCTTGTTCTGACCCTTCCGTATCCACCCTAACCCTCCGCCTACACCACCCATCCCAGTGGTCTCAGTACTACCTTCTTTTTTTTTTTTTGCGGTACGCGGGCCTCTCGCTGTCGTGGCCTCTCCCGTTGCGGAGCACAGGCTCCGGACGCACAGTGGCCATGGCTCACGGGCCCAGCCGCTCCACGGCATGTGGGGTCTTCCCAGACCGGGGCACGAACCCGTGTCCCCTGCACCGGCAGGCAGACTCCCAACCACTGCACCACCAGGGAAGCCCTACATCCTTCTTAATCAGATATAACTTCTTTCTTTAGGATGGAGGTGGTGATTTTTTTAAATTTTTTTAAGGGAAATGATGGTGTTCCACTCCAGATGTAGTCGCATACCCCAGCCCTTACTCTTCCTCTGTTTTCCCTCTGGAGAGAAGCAGAGAGAGACCGGCTTCACTGTACTGCCGGCGGCTCTGGGGTTGAGGTTGCTGGGAAGTTCCCAGAGGGGCCCCGAGTGCCCTCCTCTGCGTCCTCAGCCCCGCATGTGGGCTCTGTTCAGCCTGGGGGTCAGAGGGCATTGCAACATGTGCCTTACGTGACTTGGACCAGAAGATCCTAGACCAGGAGGCACATGTGAGTCATGGGGGATGCTAAGCCAGGGGCACCACAAAATCCTATATGAGATGTAGCAGACTGGACCTCTCCATGGTCTGGGAAAGAAGCTGGGGTTTGACGGGGATCAGAGAGATGGGAAGTACTGTACGGTGTTGGCCAGGGTCCTGTGGAACCTTCTAGATTCAGGTGTCTGAGTGTCAGACCACCAGCTGTCCAGTGCCATCTAACGCTTGCTCTGAATCTTACAGAAGATTCTTGAATTTTGAGCACCTGTGTCATGGGTTACCCTGTATTCAGAAGGATAATATTCATTTACCTGGGTGAAATTTTAAGGAAAGATTCCTTTCTTCCCCCTTCCCTGTTTTTCCTCTTTTCTCACCTTTGTTTTACATCCTGCCTTTCCTTCCCTTCCTCTTTTCTTCTTTTCATCTGAAATACATTGATATATTTTAGATATATCCCCCAAATTTAAAGATCCTTTACTAAATCTAAAAATTGGTTTAATTTCACTCCTGAACTCGGCATTTCTCTCAAGGGGATGTAGAAACGTAATCGTTATGGGCTCCAAAGAAGCTGCATTGAAGTATTTTCAACTGTTTAAAAATAAATCCAAAAATAAAATATGCAAATAATATGTTTTAAAGTAAATTTTAAAAAGAATGATTTTATTTTAGTCAACTTAAATTACAGTGGAGTGGATGTTCATGGAATGCTTATGGATATTTTGGACACAAAGGTAGGAATTACTAACATTCAGGTTTTTAAAGCTTGAAACCTAAATGTAGAAAATAGATCCTCAGAGGGTGGTCTATGGAGAGAGAGCCGTTAAATATCAAACACATAATTTTCTTGTATTTACTTTCAAGTGGGGAAAAGTTGTTCGTTGTGTTATACCTTTGGAACAATCTGATCTGAAAAAGGCACTTGGGTTTGGGCTTTGCTGTGAGAGGTTTCGGCTTTTATACGCTTAGGACTTGTTTGGAGATGAAAGTATCTTAGAATGAAGTTGGAGGAGCGTGTTGGCAAAGGATACCCCCTCGCTGCCCAGAGAGCCTCAGGCGAACCGTAAATAGTTTATATTCTGTAGCTTATATTCTGTTCATACCGGACTTCCAGTGTAGTATTTTAGGAAACACCAGAATGGAAAGCCATTGGAAGACAGTTTGTAGCTTTTTTAAACCATGTTTGTAGCTTTGTTAAGCCATATTTCCTCATTTAAAAACTAGAACTCTAGTAGTTTCTGTGAATTATTTCAGATTTTCAGATTAAAAATTCACCTTGCAACTCATATTGTAATGCATCTCTTTTTATTATAAATGTATTAAAAGTGAGGAGGAGGAGGGAATTGCGGAGGAAGAGGAGAAAAAGGAAGGCGGAGAGGGTCAGCGCAGCTGGAGGTTCGTGGCGCACTGGGCACACGGGCGTCTTCCTCTGTCACGCCTTTACGTTTGCTCATGTGGAAACTTTTCCTTTAGAATGCCATAAATTTCATTTTCTGATATGAACTAACTTAAAGTCCCCACTTCTTTTCCACTGAGTGGGAACCTCATTAAGACACCAGCATGTGTGACTTCCAGTTTTGACTGGCCAATGATTCCAGACGTGGAACTTTGGGCATAACTAATAGCCACATAATTCAAGGACAGAACAACGCTATTATATTTGGTTACACCATCTTATTACCTTCAGTTATAATTCTAGAAAAGAAGTCAAAGCCCATTAAAATAACGCTGGGTCAATGAAATGCTTCCTTTTATTGTGTGGTCCTATTATACTTTATGTTTTTAAAAATAGTCTAACAATAACATCTTTGGTTTAGTATTTTGGCTATATTATAATCTGTGGAGCATTGGGTTAATATAAAATCCAGATATACGTTTATTGCCTAACAGTTTGTTACTTATACATGCAATGCTGTATTCCACACGTGGGAATTTTCAGAATTGTACATAGCGTAATTCTCCCTGCTCCCTTTTTTTTTTTTGAGTCTGGGTGTAATTATTATTTTTTTAAAGTTGTATTTGACTGTAATTTCTTTTTATGTTAAATTTAGTTATAAATATTCTGGCAATATAATGCTAATTATCTTTATTTTGATACAATTCAATTATTTTGATATAATTCAATTTGATATCATTCAACATTTCTGCCTGCCCTATGACATTGTAAGAAATTGGAGCTATGATGTTTCTTTGTCATTCTTTAAAGGAGCCATTTTATTAAACTTCCAGCATATAATCTGGAGTTCTTTTTAACAGCCTCACTTTTTCTAATTTGCTTGATTGAAGTTTAATACTGTTTTCTATAAAAATGTGTTGTAAATACCTCCTTGACAAGTTTCCTTAACATAAGGACAGTACTTAATTGGGTGTTCATCAAGTGGCTCCCATGGGTCCAGGTGCCATTACATCTTCTTGGCTACATCATTTTTTTTTTTTTTTTTTGTGGTACGCGGGCCTCTCACTGTTGTGGCCTCTCCCGTTGCGGAGCACAGGCTCCGGACGCGCAGGCTCAGCGGCCGTGGCTCACGGGCCCAGCCGCTCCGCGGCATGTGGGATCTTCCCGGACTGGGGCACGAACCCGTGTCCCCTGCATCGGCAGGCGGACTCTCAACCAATGCACCACCAGGGAAGCCCTTGGCTGCATCGTTTACTTGCACTTTTAAAATTTGAGACACAGTAAATGGACTCACTCTTGGATAAGCTTCAGAACTTTATGCACTCTCAGTAGAGGCTTCTGTTAGACAGAAGAATATTCTGATTTTTTTTTTTTCAAATTCCAGTAAAGCATAGCACCTTTAAGAACTTAAACATTTCCTATCATCTATTCAAATGATATTCGTGTTAATGTTAAATATCCTAAGTTGCATTGCGAGTAATTTGAGGTGCAATTTTTTTTATCACTACTTTGAATAGAGAACTGTTATACTGCCTTCTTTAGGAAACTAAACAGTAAATATACAGTTTTAATTAAGTATATATCGGTTGTGAGTAGGCTTGTTTCAAAACTATTTCTAGCCATTGAGTTGTGTTTTCATGTGCCTCATCAAAAGACAGTGCCACATTGCATGTTTCACTAAAATGTTGCCATTTCATTTCAGTGGTTGTAATACAGGAAAACAGATATTTCCTAGATGATTTCCGAGTTTCGCACTTCACAGGGCATGTACACATTGGTATGTGTGTGTCTTTGTAATAGGGATGGTATTGATATATATGTTACTACATATTTAAGAATAATTCTTTCCATGCTGTCACGAGGCCATGGTTTACCACTCTTCTGCCAGGCTGTTGAATCAGTGGTGGAGGATAGTTCCATGTTCCATTTATAGATCATTAAGATTTATCTTTGATAGATTTAATAGAATGTGGCTCTACTCTGGTCCTTCAAGCCTTTATGTTTTGGATTTTTACTAAGGTGCAGTTGATACAGTAGAGTTGATTGCTTTTGTACACAGGAAGCTTTATAAGATTTTGTTCATATATCTTCTATTTTGAGAAGCTGTTTTGCATATAAGAAGGATACTGTTGAAATAAAACATCATTTTCCCAGAAACTAAAGCTTTGTATATTGAACCAGGGTGATTCTGAATGTTTAACTTTTAAATGTTAAAGTGTTGTTGTTAATTGTACTTGGTGATCTATTCAATAGGAAATCATGGTTTATCAATAAAAATGAAAATTTCCATCTATTACTACCAGTGTTGTTTTTATTTTAGCTTAAATCACATCTGTAGCACATCTCCTTTGCCTAAACCTATTTAATGGTGAGGCATGGGATGTCTGAGGGTAGGTTTGAGGAGGGATTATTGTGTTAAAGGGTTTGACATGAGTGAGAGGAGAGAAGCTTGACCACCAGCTGCTGCCTCATTTTTGTTTTTTTTAAAGAAACTTAAAATTTCAGAATAGATTTAGATTTACAGAAATGTTGTGAAAATCTACAGTTTCCATATGCACCACACCTATTATTTCCCCTATTATTATTATTATTTTTTTTATCTTTTGGCCACGCGGCATGTGGGATCTTAGTTCCCTGACCAGGGATTGAACCCGCGACCCCTGCATTGGCAGCGCAGAGTCTTAACCACTGGACCACCAGGGAAGTCCCTCCTTCCTCATTCTTTGTGTTTGGTGTTGGAGTGGGGTTGGTGGAGAGGTAAATGATACACAAATGAAAAATGTGAGGTGAGGGCCCACTCAACTTCTGGAAATTGTACAGAAATATAGAATGCACAGTTTGTGTACCCAGGAAAATGGAGGCATGGACTCTTGTAACCACAGCCTAACCTTTCAGGTATATTTTCTCTAGATTTTCTACTCAGTGTTAACGCTTTTCCTGCCATGAACTTTCTGAGCTTCTATGAAATGTTAAAGATAGTATGGTGGTTCTCAGTTGGTGTTGATTTTGTCCCCAGGTGACACTTGGCAGTGATTGGAGGTAGCTTTCGTTGTCACAGCTGGAAGTAGTGCTACTGGCATCTAGTGGGTAGAGACCAAGGATTCTGCTAGACATCCTACAGTGCACACCCACAGCAAAGGCCAAGTATCAACAGGGGCAAAATATCAATAGCTCCGAGGTTGTGAAACTCCTTAGCTAAATGATGCTGGGCATTTCTACATCACCTGGTAATGTCAATTAATTTAATATGATTAATTTAATGACATCCTTAAACAAAAAGTCATTGGAATCACTGGGCAGATATTGAGATTAACAAATAAATCTGTTATCTCAACCCTAGGAAACTTAGGTTGGAGACTGGGAAAAGATGTAGTAACTTTTTTTTTTGTGGTACTCGGTCCTCTCACTGTTGTGGCCTCTCCCGTTGCGGAGCACAGGCTCCGGACGCGCAGGCTCAGCGGCCATGGCTCACGGGCCCAGCCGCTCCGCGGCACGTGGGATCTTCCCGGACCGGGGCACGAACCCGTGTCCCCTGCATCGGCGGACTCGCAACCACTGCGCCACCAGGGAAGCCCTATAGTAGCTGTTTTTTTGAAAATGTCTATAACAGTAGTTTCCAAACTTGGATGATTATCAGACTCCCCTAAAGGACTTGGTTTAACAAAAAAACCTTGGTCTTCTAGGAAATCCTAATTCAGTAGGTGTAGGATTCGGTTCTGAATCTGATTGTTGAACTCCCCCTGATTGATGATCATTTCAGGCTGGGAACCCCTGGAATATGTAGTGGTTTTCATGCCACTGTGGACCTTCTACCCTTTAGTGTGAATGTGACTTGTGACTTGCTTCAAGCCAACAGAATATGGCAAAGGCGACAGGACGTGTATGAGACAGTAGTGCCCCTTTAGCTGGAGTCTCTCCTGCCTTTCCTGAAGATGTGAGCTGCCATATTGTGGCCTGTGATGGTGGGAGGCCCAGACACCAAGGAACTGAGAGCAGCTTTTAGGAGCGAGGGCAGCCTCCAGCCTGCAGCCAGCAAGAGAATGAAACCCCTATAGCTGTGAGGACCTGAGTTCTGCGCACAGAAGTGGACCCTTCTCTAGTTGAGCCTTAGCAGAGATTGCAGCCCCAGCTGATGCTTTGATTATAGCCATGTGAGACTAGACAGTGAGTCCTGCTAAGTGCCCAGACTCTTGACCCACAGAAACTGAAAACAAATGTGTGCTATTTGAAGCCACTAAGTTTGTGGTAATTGGCTGCACAGCAATAGAAAACGAATACACAAGTTTTAAAGTAAGTTAATTCTATTATATACAGCCAACTTCTTCCTAACTGGTACACCTGGTGTTGCCACCTTCTCTGCAGTTCAGGGGCTGTGAGCATGGTGGTGTCGGCCCTGGTGCCCAGCACGCCTCCACTGCCCCTGCCACTTCTGTCACTGAACCAAAGAGGAGCTGTGTTCTCTGAAGTCCTCATTGCTCCAAAGCTACACTCATTTCCACACTGAAGTGGGGAGTTTTTCTCCCTGACTCTGTGCTATACTTTGTCCCTCGGACAGAGAGGGTCTGCTTGTGCCGCAGAGCTCACAGAGTGTTCAGTGGAAGCTGTTCTTTCAATGTCTGCTTGTAGCTGCCTCTCTTTCCCACTCTCTGGCTCAAACCTAAGTCCAGGCAGCTGGGCTGCACGCCGTGAGGTACAGACACCATACTTTCCTCCCAATGTACCTTCCTTCTGACATACACAATCTTGTTCTCTCATCTCCCCCAAATCTTTAAGCAAATGGACTCCTGGTAGCCCTCCCTGAAGTAGTTTGTTAGACACATTCAGATATAGATACACAGTGGTTAAGAGTATGGGCTTTGGTGCCAGGCAGACCTGGGCTCCAATCTTGGCTTTGCCTCTTGTCAGAGGGGAGACTCTCTTCCCCTCTGGTGTTTGTGGGGTGGAATTTTCCCTAAATGTTCTCAGGTTCTCTCTTTCCCTAAACTCACTCCACCCCAAAGGAGACAGAGATCTTTCTGATCTGTCATGTTAAGAAGAGTGCACCGGCCACAGTGGATGCAGCCCACCACTTCTCCATCTGGGGTCCCACACGGACACCCTGCTTGGTTCCCACGTCTTGCAGGGCCCAGTCCTGCCTGGGATGGGAGAGGAAGTCCAGCCAGAAATGGTCTTCCTTGGGCAAGTCCACTCGATTCTTGCACCAAGCTGTGTCCTCCAACTTGAACTTTATCAGGGATAGAGTGGGTATTTTGATTCCTTCATCTGCTGACTTTTGTCCCCATCAAATGGCAATGAAGGATGCTATGTATTGCATTCCCAGGGACCCCAGCACCTGTACGAAGAGTGTGACCTTGGGCAGGTTTTGCAATATCTGGTATGTATGAAGTGCTTAATAAGTTATGGTTGTGACTCTATGTCAGTATGTGTCAGTGGATAGCTTTGGCTGTATTTACATGCATAACTTTGGGTAAGAGGGAAGAGAATTCTCCAGCTGAGTTGTTGCCTCTGGATGGGTCCCTCTGAACCCCAGAGTCTGCTCTGACATCATTTCTGATGCTCACAGTGGGCCGGAGGGAGTGCTTGGCTGGGATTGATGGGTTCTCTTCTCCTTTCAGCTCCTGCTTGGTCATCATTTCTGCTAAGGCGATTCAAAATGGGGCCTCAAAGAAGGTTCAAGTAACAATGTATTCAAGATCACCAGTGTTGAATCCAGATTATGGAGATTCAGATATGGGGGAATTGTGCCCCTTGATCTAGTTACGTTGTCCCATCAGGCTGTACAGAAAGGAGAGGCACCACCTCCCAGACTTTGCATTGTCCCCACAAGGACACTTCCTGTGCTGGCGGAGCAACTCGTGGCTGGATCCCCGAGGCTCTCTTTAGGCCATCTCCCTCTTCTGCAGTCTTTCATCTCTGTTCTCCATTCTGACGTTCCCACCATCTCCACTTTGTCTGTCAGTGACTCCCCCTCAGGAATTAGCAAGTACTATGTCTCTCCTTTTGCTTTCAGCTTCCTCTTTGTCTCCCGTGAGCTGGCAGTCAGAGCTTTCTCTCTTCTGTCTGTTCAGCTCTGAGGTAACGTCCCCAGGGTGGAGGAGTGATGAGAGGATTTTGGAAGACCCTCTGCTCTGATTGGTAGTTGGCTTTTATTCCCTTTTATGTTATCTCAATCTTCTCGAAGTTTAGACAACGGCATGAGTTTAGGATGAGGGAGACATTAACTGGCAGAACACGTGAAAAAGACCTGATGGCTACACAAAGTATGAGTCAGTGACAAGAGAGAAGAAACGCCTCCAGTTTCTCAACAAGGGAGGTGATTCGCTTCAGTAGAGCCTGCATGTTTCAGGGCGTTTTGCCCGGTTACTAATGTTACAGTTTAAGAAGGAAGACCAACTGGAGTCCATATGGGGCAGAGCAGTCACAAGGGTGTCAGGATGAAAGATGAAGGGATGTGGGGGACACAAAGCTGGTGAAAGAAACCATGTAGACTCTGACACTTTTCTTCCAATTTCCCAGAGGCTGCCAGCTGCAAGCTCGTGTTGTAGAATTGTTACAAGTGGGTAGACTTTGGCGCAATTATCAAGGGGAATCAAACAGAACATCCCTAACTCAGATGCTGGTGACTACATGGGCCCTAGAGTTGTTAAGCAAGGCTCATGATCATTAGAGGCTGACACTTTTTAAATTGGTAAAAATAGTAGGGGTCTTCTGCAGGAGTTGTTCCACGTGTAGATGTATTTCTGGTGTATAAAAAAAAAAAAAAAAAAAGTAGGCGTCAAGAGGTTTTCTAGTTGAGCCCCTGTTACAGATTGAATCATGTTCCGCAAAAGATATGTGGACATCCTAACCCTCGGTACTTTAGAATGTGACCTTATTTGGAAATAGGGTTGTTGCATAATGAGAAGATAGCTACGTGAAGACAGAGGTACATAGGGAGAATGTCATGTAATGACAAGGGCAGAGATTTGAGTTACGTGGCTACAAGCCTAGGAATGTCAAAGATTGCCAACAGTCTAGAAGCTGGAAAGAGGCAAGCAAGCGTTCATCTACTGGTTTCAAAGGTGAGCAGGGTCTTTTTGACACTTTGGATTCAGACTCCTAGCCTTCAGAACTGTGAGACAATATTTTACTGTTGTTTTAAGTCACCCAGTTTGTGGTACTTTGATATGGCCATTCTAAGAAACTAATACCGCTCCCCAGAAAGGTTAAGAGCTGTGTACAAGTTCCACAACTTCTTTTTTTTTTTTTTTTTCACCTCCACAGGTCAAGAGGCAAATCGAGACTTCTGCCTTGTAAGTACCAGGCATTCAGTACCAGGCTGTGGACTGAGCGCTGATGGCTAAGTGCCCACATTTACCGTCTGCTCTCAGCATCCCTGCCCCAATGCCTTCACCCCCAGTGGGGGCAGGGGGACTGGAACCACTCTCCATTCGAGGCAGTGATGACAAATAGAGTGCCTCTTGAATACCAGCTGCAATCATTTGATAATGACTGTCAGGGATTTTGAGGCCACTTCTGGACCCTCTGGGCACAAGAGCTAGAATCAGTGGTGAACATCTGCATAGGTGAGGCAGGGCCAGGTGGTGTCACCTGAGCTGGGAATTTACCATTCCTGATTTAGGGTCTCACTGTACAATTTAGCCTTTAATTATATTGCCTTGCACTTGAAGTAATTGTTTTTATTGGTGTTGGTCTTGATTCACATACCACATTGTAAGCCAACACTTTCATCCTATACCATAGACTTTCTCTCTCTCTCTGTGTCTCCATATTTATGGTAAATGCTATCTGGCTGATGTACCCAGTGTATTCTGTAGGCTCTGAACTGTAGACTTGTAAATAATAATAATGCTAATAAAGTTATGTACTAAAGGACCTGGCATTCTTCTAAACAACAATATCACAGATACTAATTACACACATATCACACTCATGCTTTATCTCTCACAGCCCCTAAAACTACTTTTAACTCTCTAAGTATTCAGAAATGTTTAACTGAAGGATAGAATTTGAGGTACCTGCAATTAAGAATGTCTCCACATGAAAGATGTAGGACTAGAGTTAGAGGAAGTAAAGGGGGAAAGGTTGGAAAGAAAGAAATGCAGGAGATGGAGAAATATGGAATTGTTCTGAGCATAAACATGTGTCCCTTATTAAATTTCAGTTAGGGGATTTGTTTGATTCCCAAACACTGAAGATATTTTATTTTTACTCTTTTAAAAAATATTTTTACTGGAATATGGTTGCTTTACAATATTGTGTTAGTTTCTATTGTACAGCAAAGTGATTCAGCTATACATATACATATATCCCCTTATTTTTTGAATTTCCTCCCCATTTAGGTCACCACAGAACACTGAGTAGAGTTCCCTGTGTTATACAGTAGGTTCTCATTAGTAGTCTATTTTATACAAAGTATCAGTAGTGTATATATATCAATCCCAGTCTCCCAGTTCATCCCACTGACCCCCTTTCCCCCTTGGTATCCATACGTTTATTCTCTACGTCTGTGTCTCTATTTCTCCTTTGTAAATAAGATCATCTATACCACTTTTTTCAGATTCCACATATATGACAATATATGATATTTGTTTTTCCTTTTCTGATTTCACTCTGTATGACAGTCTCTAGGTCCATCCATGTCTCTACAAAAGACCCAATTTCATTCCTTTTTATGGCCAAGTAATATTCCATTGTATATATGTACCACACCTTCTTTATCCATTCCTCTGTTTTTTTTTTTTTTTGGCGGTATGCAGGCCTCTCGCTGTTGTGGCCTCTCCCGTTGCGGAGCACAGGCTCCAGACACGCAGGCTCAGCGGCCATGGCTCATGGGCCCAGCTGCTCCGCGGCATGTGGGATCTTCCCGGGCCGGGGCACGAACCCATGTCCCCTGCATCGGCAGGTGGACTCTCAACCACTGCCCACCAGGGAAGCCCAACACATATTTTGAATTCTAAAAGAAGGACATGATATTCTCCACTTTCCAAACTTTTAGACCAGCACATTAATGTCCTTTTCATAGAATATTTCTCTCTGGTGGTTTTCCAGGGAAAGTATTTTGGGTAGAGCTGTTGTAAGTTAATGCACAGTATTTAAATTCTGAAATAACCATGCCGTTTATCACACAGTCAAATGTGTTTATCAAGTTGATTGTAAGGTTTATAATAGGCATAAAATACAATAGAGTTACTCTAATGGTGGAACTATAACAACCAAATATTCCTAAAGGTAAAAAACAAAACAAAACAAACAAAAAAACCCTCAAAACCTCATAGCACCAGAGAGTGGAACAGTGGTTTCCAGGGGCTGGGGGTGGGAAAATGGGGAGATGTTAGTCAAAGGGTACAACCTTTCAGTTGTAAGATAAATAATTTCTGGGAATCTAATATACAGCATGGTGACTATACTTAATACTGTACTGTATACTTGATGTTTGCTAAGACGGTAGATCTTGTGTTCCCACCACACCAAAAAAAAAGAAGGTAACTATATTAAGTTGGCTATGGTAATTACTTCACAATGTATACATATATCAAATCATCAGATTGCATACCTTAAATCAGGGGTCCCCAACCCCTTGGGCCGAGGACCGGTACCGGTCTGTGACCTGTTAGGAACCGGGCCACACAGCGGGAGATGAACAGCAGGTGAGGGAGTGAAGTTTCATCCGCCACTCCCCCCGGACCATTCCGTCCGCGGAAAAATTTTCTTCCACAAAACCTATTCCCGGTGCCCAAAAGTTTGGGGACCGCTGCCTCAAATACATGCAGTTTGTATTTATCAGCGCCTCCGTAAAGCTGGAAAAAATTTACATAAAATATGTTGCCACTAGGTGGCAGAAGAGGATCGGAGCAAAGGGAAACCTCCCCCAAATTGCTGCCCAATTAAAAAATTCCTTTTCTGTACTGAAAATGAAATGAGATCTGAGAGATTTTTCTCCTTTCTGTGAAAACAGATAATAAAGGTATTAAAATATTCTTCTTACTTCTATTACCATAGAAGGATGCTTATTTTGATATGTACTTAATTTATGCAGAATTTTTTTTTTTTTTTTTTTTTTTGCGGTACGCGGGCCTCTCGCTGCTGTGGCCTCTCCCGTGGCGGAGCACAGGCTCCGGACGCGCAGGCTCAGCGGCCACGGCTCACAGGCCCAGCCGCTCCACGGCACGTGGGTTATTCCCGGACCGGGGCACGAACCCGCGTCCCCTGCATCGGCAGGCGGACACTCAAGCACTGCGCCACCAGGGAAGCCCTGGGAGCTCCTTTTTGATTTTGTAAAAGTGAATCGTGATTTTCAAAACCTGAGAGCTCATTAGCCTTTTGACAGTTCAGAAAGAGATACTATTACCATAAGTAAAGCTTGACCTAGAATTTGTGGAATTTTAATCTCCTAATGGAATGAAAGGGTCTCCATTAATCCTCTAACGTATATTTATTATGATCTTTTCCTGCCTAGTTTTGCTTTGTGCTTGAAGTATATTTTTTCCTTTCAATGTTTCTTCTTTTATAATCGCTGTTGGAGACGAACAAATATAACTGAAAAGACAGCAAAATGGACTTGCTAGTGGAGGTTTGGTTGCCTGGTGGGCTTCTCAAAGCCTGTCTTTGCTTAGAGCACCAGACCCCACCATGTTCTTTTCCATCCTGGACTATCTTATCTGTATAAAAATGTCTTATGAGAATCCTCGTCTGGGAGGATTGTCTAATAGGGAAGTGCATTACTGGGTCCCATATGGTAATGGAGGGACCTTCCCTCTACAGGGACCACCCCCTCTCTTCCTCCTTTCGCTAAAGTGCATGCTTGTCTCTGAGACAATTTTCCTGGTGAGGAAAGTCCTAGAGGAGGGTTGCGTCTCCTCAAAGGTGGCAGTCATCCCCTGGGCCGTAATCTGGGCAAGCTGTGGGTCCTCAGACAGCAAGCCAGAAATCAGGAGGTACAGGAGGGAGCTCCTGCCTTTCTTTGGGTAGTGTTCTCCTGGGCTGGACTTGGGGGTGTGTGGACATGCTTGAGGGGAAGGCTGGGAGGCAGGGAGGGGGCTGAAGATGCATGAATTATACCACATAAACTGGAGTATCTGGTTGCCCATTTAGTCTCCTCCTGTTCTCTCTTAGATATTAGTGGTTTATAAACGTTTTGGTCTTATTTCAGTTGAAGGGAATTTAAGGAACAGTTAAACCTTCAGGTGAGAACCATGCCTCCCTGTGAGGCCGTGTGGGAGTGGTAACCTCCATAGATGAGACACTGAAAGTGGGAATTTGAATGTCAGGGTCACAGGACTAGCCCTCCCTCCCCACCAGAGTCCTTGTTCATTGCCACTGAGAAGGCTGATGGAGTTCTCTCACTCAGAATAGGACATGAGGAAAGAGGGGACGGTGGGGTTTTATTCCCACACAAAATGCTGCCGAGAGCCACCCTCAAAGCTTCGCCCTTGACAAAGTTCTCTCAAATCTCTCAATTATTAGGCTGAGAAGATCTTTTAGGTGATTTCTCTTTATTTACTCTCAACTCAGAACTGACCACCTCACCCAACTGTTTTCAGGTGAGGAAACCAAAAATTGGTTCTGAGAGATAAAGTGGTGCCCCCAGAGTCACGGGGTTGAAGTCGGTGTGAGGGCTAAAACTACAGTTTCCTGAGTCCAAGTTGTTTTGACACTGACCCAAGTAGGGAGGATCCCACTTTCTTGGCCTAGTGTTCCTCTTCAATGAGACAGAAGTTGCAGGACACTGGGAAACAGAGACCAGTCACTAAAGGTTTCTACTAGACAGTGCTAAACAATATTAGACATTAATTGCATAGTCTGCAGCCCTGTGTGGAAAGAGGAATATTTTCAAGGACTCTGGGACCCTGAGCTGTGTGGGTCATTGGGTGAAGGACCAGAGATAGAAAGATTCTCCTGCTAGCCCCACAGCCAAGCCCGAGGGTGTGACAAGGTGAGTGCTTCAGAGGAGTGTGTGTGAGTGTGTGTGTGTGTGTGTGTGTGACATCAAATCCTTACCGTTTCTGTTTGTACAGTACAAAGGGCAAAGTCCTCTTTATTGTTAGTCAGAAGTGAACAAAGGATGTCGTCTCAGTTCCAAACAAAGGGGTATTGAACAGAAATATCTAGACATTCCATTTTCTCCTCCCCAGTGCACTTTATCTCCTGGGAAAGAGACACCAAGATGTTGATGAGGATTACTTAGTAATCACAGATTATTGACGTCACACGTTCCTGTGAAAAGGCAAACCATTGTGTGGCACTGTCTGTACTCCTGGCCTCGCTTCAGCAGGGAGCTGCCTGGGGCAGCCCGTGTCCATGAGCAGCAGTTAACATTGATCATTCGCCTACCATGTGTCAGCATTGTTCTTAATTCTTCACGTTTTACGGCAGGTAATCCTTCCATATGCCTTGTAAGATAGCTGCAATCTCCAGATGAAGACCCTGACAAAATGAGGTTAAGTATACATGACATGATAGTAGGTGGAGAGCCTAGCTCATATTCTAGCAGGTTGGTTCCAGAGTGTGGGCTCCTAACTTCCACGCCACCCTACCCCCTGCGAGCATTCACCTGACTTCCACAGAGCCCTACGGACCTAGATTAAATCCTGCAGATTTTATTCACAATCCCTTAGGTTCTGGTGTGATCACATACATGGAAGTTACTCTTGTTTGGGAGAGCAATCATAGTGAAAACTGGAGTTTAATGAAAAAATCACTCTGGTACGTACTCAAGAATAATGTGAACTGGAGTGTCATTTCCTAAATTTGACTAATTAATACTATTTTCAAGTAATACAGCTAATGTTTATTGAAATATTATTCAGTACTTAACTAAATGTAAAGCAAGTGCTTTACATATATTATCTCTTAATCCACCCAGCAATCAAATGTACTATTATTGTCCTGGGTTTAAAGATGAGTTTAGGGTTACTGTGTAATTTGCCAATGTTATATAGCTTCTTCAAAGCCAACACTATGACTCCAGTGCCCACATTCTTCATCACTGTGTTATATCAGTGCCCTAGTTGGCTGGTTTGCAGTTCAGGATGGACATCTTTCTAACTAGTTAGCTTTCCTGAAAATTTGGGAGCAGGATAAATTTGGTCTTTGTGTTCCTGAATTTTGTGTCGCTAATTCTGTTCTGCTCTTGAACCATCTGTGTGCCGTTCTTTCTTTCTTTAATATTTAGCTCTCATCATCTGGCTTTGATTTGCTCAAACTCTTTCCTCTGTGCGATTTGTATTGTTTTAGTTTCTTTTTCTATGGAAACCATTTTTTTTGTAGTTAACTTAATAATACATATTTTACTACTTTGAAGTCTCATTCTTTCACTTTAATAATGGAATTTATATAGCACTATGATAGATATTTTCAGTAAAACTTATTTATGCATATATAATTTTAAATTTATAACATTGTGGCCCTACAAGTATCCTTATGAACTGTCTGTCAAACTCGCTTGCTGATGTCACTTTTTCCACATGGCACGATTTGAGGGATGTAGAAAACTGTCTACCTTAACTACTTGTTAGTGGAATAGAGAAATAAAGTATTATATCCAGGAAGTCCTCTGAAAGGTCATCCCAGAAGGACCGTGTATTAACTTACTGTGTTGGAAGAGCCAAACAAGTTGCTTCTAGTTGCAGAGAGTGAGGCAGGACCCTTGGTAAAAGAGGTCTGAGACAGGTAAATTCATCCCCAACATAAAGCATTTTACTTAAGGCGTGTATGATGGGTCAGAGAGCGTGGCAGGTATGAGAGTCTTGAAGTAAGTAGGTGTCAGTAGGAGCAAAGGGGCGGGGAGAGAAAAAGAGGAAGTTGAAGAAGCAGAAAAAACTACATATGTGTGTGGACTTGGGGTGCACATCCCTGTGGTCAACTGCCCAGCTCACAGTATTTCCCTTTCTTTGGTAACCCTTGCCTTTGCCCCCTTCTCCCTGCCAACACCCCAGCCCCCATTCAAGTGACAGTGGGAACAGCCAAGTTCACACAACATGTCTTTGCTTTCACAGCTGATTGGGCAAACATGGGCCAATATGTCCCTTCTCAAATCTCTGAGACCAAGAGATTCTAGACATTTGGCTGTTCTCCCAAACAGAGGAGATATAAACCAGGACTTCACTAAAGAGGAAGAATGAGGGAGATGCTAGAGAATGGATTTCTTGGTTCCCTCCAGTGTTCTAGTCATAGTTTTGTCTAATCCATTTCTTATGGACAACACTGTCCATAATGTATTCTACTCTGCCTTACTTTTTGAAAGCTTCCTAAAAATGTGAGTAATTCCTGGTTTACCCCTACCTTCCCTGTTCCTCCTGGACACAGGTTTCACACCCTCTCAGGTTGTCCTACAGGCCCTGGAGACCTGTGCTCTGACAGCCTTGTTTGAGATCTTTAGCTAAATACTTCATCGCCGGGTGTCTTCCCATACCTCTGACTTTCAATGTATTTGGCAGCCCATTCTCACATACTCTGTTTTGGAATTATAAAAGTCTCTGAATTTTATTAAAAGTGGAGCTTAACTCTCTGTTCTTCATTCTCCTAGTTGGTTTTGGGTGATATGCTGAAGGAGAAGAGATTCGCCTTATAATTTCCAGCAGTGAATCTGGGAGGCAAGAACTTTAGCTTGTTGAAATAACAATCATAGAAGGTTGACTTTCATGAGCAAGAAATGTGAGGAGAATGAATAATATCAGAATACCAAACAATTTCTTTATGGTGAGTTCTACCTAAGTAAAGACACCTGTGAGATCTGCATGAATGACAACACATGGAACGCAGAACTGATGTGAATTAGCTGCCATTGCCTTTCACAGTCAACCTTAGTATGCTCTGGAGATCTCTGCTGTAGTCTTATGTGTATTTCTGATTTTGTTTTTGAATCTAGTATTGTCATTTGGTGTTTCCATCTCTAAAAATCTTGGCTCAAATGCTTTCCGTATTCTTCCCTGTGACTTTTATTTGGACCTGCCAATCCACTGACTCTACTATGCTTTTTTCCTTCTACCTACCACCAATCTACTAGTGTCTCCTTAGCAGACTAGGTGGGTTTCTGGGTTTCTAAGGTAATATGAATGTGACAGGGCAACAGTTAGTCTTCATTTCCATTAAGGCTTCTGTAAGCTGGAATTATAAAGAGGATATTGGAAATCTATGGATGTACCTTACATTCAGGATATGAGCAGAAGTTGGAATCAGGTATGAATGAGGGAGGTTATGTTTTCCATATGAGACTGGAAATGTTTAGATAACGATAGTGTTTGGCCCACCAAGGAGTGACAGCCTCAGGGAGGTGGTGTGTCAGAGAGGCTTAGATGAGGGCTTGTTTCCTTTACAGTTGATACCTGCAGGAATATTATCTAAAACAAAGTGCTCAATAAAATGCATTAGTGGGTAGTATCAAAGTGGCATGGTGGGTGGGGACAGTGGCTGGGCAGAGATGCCCTGAAACTGTGGATTCTTCCAGGGGTTACCATAAAATAATCCACAAAACATGCGTGCGACTTCCCCTTTCCTTTTCCGACTCTGCCTTTCTCTTATGCTTCTCCTCGTGATTCACTTTCTCCTTCAGGTTTGCCCTAAGTGTTCATTTTGCCTTGTATAGGATTGTGAGATGTTGTAGATGATTGAAGAGGTCAGTCAGCTCACACCTGCAGAGATGGCCCTTCTTATGCCATGTAGACTCCCTAATATTACAACCGAATATAGAACTATTCAACCAGGGTCATAAAGATGAGCCTTTGTAATATTGGAAATAGAATACCTGCCTCTTAAAGCATGCTTACAATCCTATAGTAATTATGATAAATCATACTGCTTCTAGATGTTGCTTCTGGAGACAAATAATGTGCCTCCTTGTTCCATGTATTAAGGAGAAAAAAGGTGCATAGGCTGTTAGCAAGGCAAACATAATCAAGTGCATATTTGTCAAATTCTGTATTTATTTAAATTTTTTATGGAGAGCAATTTCCATAATATGCAAGTCATTGTCCATTAGGGTACTGACCATTATGCACTTTCCAAATGAGGGAAGTCAGTTATAGCAGAATAATTAAGGGAGAAATCATATATATGTTTTTTAAATGAAATAATATGGTGTCACATTCTTTTTAACTTATCTAAATTCTCTCACACATTGTATCTCTTGAATTGATCTCATTCTTCTCCAGCTGTGTCTCTTTTTTTTTTAAAATAAGATGATTCTGTTTTTTGTTAAAATAAATTTATTTATTTTTTTGCTGCATTGGGTCTTCGTTGCTGCGTGCGGGCTTTCTCTAGTTGCGGCAAGCGGGGGCTGCTGTTCGTTGCGGTTCACAGGCTTATCATTACCGTGGCTTTTCTAGTTGCGGAGCACGGGCTCTAGGCACGTGAGCTTCAGTGGTTGTGGCTCGTGGGCTCAGTAGTTGTGGCGCAAGGGCTTAGTTGCTCCGCGGCATATGGGATCTTCCCGGACTAGGGCTCAAACCCGTGTCCCCTGCATTGGCAGGCGGATTCTTAACCACCGCGCCACCAGGAAAGTCCCTTATGTCTCTTTTTATTGTACTGAATGTATGCTTTTCAAGGAGAGTCTTTGTCAAATTTATATTTGTCTTCTTTAGTTCCCAGAGCTTGTGAATGATATCAGAGTGGGAAATATTGTGAATTATTCTCAATAATTGGAACTTTGGAAATGAAATTAGTGCTCCAATGCAAGTAAAATAAAATGTTTTGACCGGAGTGAATTAATTCTAATTTTATTACCCATCTACTTTATGAAGTTTCTTTACTTTTTATGTGGAAGAAGTAAGGAATAGAATTTGTTATATACATTTCAATTATGAGAAACTCTATAGTAGAATAAGCCCAAATTAAAGAATGTCTTCCACTTTAGAGCAAATATTTCCATTTCTATTATCTAGGAAAGGGAATGTTTCAGTCCCATTTCCCAAATGAGATATCCCTTTCTAAATAGCACATGCTACAACTTCCATGTGCATACAATTAAAAAGCACAAGCTGGGCTTCCCTGGTGGCTCAGTGATTGAGAGTCCGCCTGCTGATGCAGGGGACACGGGTTCGTGCCCCCGTCCGGGAAGATCCCACATGCCGCGGAGCGGCTGGGCTCGTGAGCCGTGGCCGCTGAGCCTGCGTATCCGGAGCCTGTGCTCCGCAACGGGAGAGGCCACAGCAGTGAGAGGCCCGCGTACCGCCAAAAAAAAGCACAAGCTATCTTATAAATATAAATTTACAGTAGGTTTATAAGTATCTAATAAATATTGTAAACCAAACTTAAAATTTTCACATACTAGGTGTATCAGATCATGTTTGGTATTTTAAAAAAAACTTTAAATAACGAGATATATGCAAATAATACAATGGTTACAAAACTTATGAATACCAGTACTTAATCCACCTCTCCAAATTAATACTATGTGATTAATTTCTTCACCATCTCTGTAATTATTTTTATCCCTTGCTGGAATTGCAGGGCTACCTACACAACCCAGAGGAGAAGAAATACCATTTCAGGCTTCAAAGTTACTGGTTTGGGGATTTGGGATTGAATATGGCACCTGAGTGCCCCTTCTAGGATGATTTGATCAAGCAGGTGCTTTTAAGGATAAGCCTAGAGAGTTAGGTTGGTGTGAAATTGTGTTGAGTCTCAAATACAAGACTAGGATTTTAAACTTATTTTGGTAGAGATTATTGTTGACTTTTGATTAGGGGAAGTACGGAATGAGGGCTGGGCTTTAGGAAGATTGTAAAGCTTCAAATTGTTTTCATGTATTTCAAAGTACAAATTCTACTTTGAATAATTGTAGAAATCTGACTTTTGTTCTGAAAAATTTCCCCCAGATTTATTGAGGTATGGTTCAGAAACAAAAACTGTGACAAATATATATACATTTAAAGTGATAAATGTATATATTTAAAGGTGTACAATGGTATATATTTAAGGTGATGTTTTGATATGCATACACATTATGAAATGATTACACAGTCAAGCTAATTAACATACCATCACTTCTAGCTAGTGGGAAGCAGCCGTATAACAGGGAGATCAGCTCGCTGCTTTGTGACCACCTAGAGGGGTACGATAGGGAGGGTGGGAGGGAGGCTCAAGAGGGAGGGGATATGGGGATATATGTATTCATATAGCTGATTCACTTTGTTATACAGCAGAAACTAACACAACATTGTAAAGCAATTATACTCCAATAAAGATGTTTAAAAAAAAAAGAACCGTAAACAAAACAAAACAAAACATACCATCGCCTCACACAGTTACTACTTTTTTTTCTTTTGTGGTGAGAATACTTGAGATATACTCTCTTGGCAAATTTCAAGTCTGCAGTACATTGTGCTTTGAAATTTTTAAAATCAGGATGTTTAGTAGGTAAAACCAAGAAAATCGTCGAGAATTAGCAAACAAACACTTGTCTCTCTTTTCTTTTTTGTAGTCAGTCTATATCATTAGCTCTCAAATAGAGTGATTTTTTTGTCTTCCTTCCCAGAGGACACTTGGCAATGCCTAGAGGTGTGTTTGGTTGTCATAACTAGGAAGGGTGGAGGGTATGTGCTACTGACATCTAGTGGGTGGAGGCCAGGGATGCAGCTAAACATCCTATAAGGTATAAAACAGTCCTTCACAGCAAAGAATTACCTGGCCCAAAACATCCATAGCGCTGAGGTGGTGAAGCCCTGGTGCGCACATGTGGTGGGCATACCCTGGGCAGAACACTGAACTAAGTTTGTGACTACCAGTGCTTGGTCATTTTGAAAGAGTTGGGTGATTATTTGATTTTTCTTTTGGCACATATAACATCACATGTAGTTATTATATAGAATGCCCTTTGGAGTTAAGTTTTCAGAACATTATGGAATCTGTAGTATCTCTTTAGCTTTATTTAGATATACTTTTTTCTGTCATATTTCCTGAAATATAACAGCATGAATATAGTCGAAAACCATGAGTTAGTTAGCTCACATCACAGGGGTTCCACAAAACCAGAACTATAAAATTTGAATTTTATATGGAAGGACAGACTAAAGATGATATAGTATTTGCTCTAAATAATAATGTTATAGTTATTTTTTCAAAGTAAACTTTTAATAATTAAAAAGTAACAAGAAGCGGTGATCATATTCTTAAAGTTCTCTTAGAAAGTCCACCTAAAGTTATACTGATTTTGAAGTCATATTTTAGAAATAAGCAGCTTGAGCCTTGCATCAAGCCTTGTGACTTTGTTATCAGATTTTAGACTTTTAAACTTCTTATTTTGAAAAAATTTCAAACCTTGCAAGAATAGAACAATGAATTCATGCATACCCTTCATTGTAAATTCACCATTTGTTAACATTTCTTTCTCTCTTCTCTCAATATGTATGTATGTATATGTATTATGTTTACTTATTTTTTTGGCCTCCTAAGAACAAGGAGTTCTTTTTTTTTTTTGGCCGCGCTGTGCATAGCCAGGCCCTCAACAGTGAGAGCATGGAGTCCTAACCACTGGACCACCAGGAAATTCCCAGAACAAGGAATTCTTTACATAACCATAATCACCATTTGAGAAACAATGATGTAGAGTGACGAAAGAAAGAAAGAAAGAAAGAAAGAAAGAAAGAGAATGTGTTTAATTCTGTTATTTTCTTGTTTTTTTTTCCTGTTAGATATCTTAATTTTTTAAAAAAATTTCAAAACGGAATGTATCGTTCTGACTTGAAATTTGCTGAGCGTATGTCTCAAATGTTCTCACCACAAAAAATAATGGTAACTATGTGAAGTGATGGATATGTTAATTATCTTAATTATATAATTATTTCACAATGTATATAATCATTTCATTTTAAATCTGTATAATTTTTATTTGTCAATCATACCTCAGTAAAGCTGGGGAAAATTTTCAGAACAAAAGTTATTTCCCTACAATTATTCAAAATAGAACTTGTGCATTGAATTAAATGAAAACAATTTGAAGCTTTATCAGTCTTTTAAAGCTCAGTCTTCATTCTGTACTTCCCCCTAAAGTCAACGATAGTTCTAAAAAAATAAGTATAATCAAATTAAGAAAAGTTAAAATCATTATATTATCTAAATATAACCCTTATTCAAAATTTGCCACTGTGCCAGTATTATCATTTATAGCATGCCATATCTCCTCTAATGTGGAATATTTTCTGCTTTTATTTATTTATTTTTTGGTCATTTATGACTGACATTTCAGGAGAAGACAGGCCAGTGATTTTGCAGAATATCCCTCAATTTGGGTTTGTCTGACCTGCATTTTTATTCAGGTCATGCATCCTTTGCAGGGGTACTACTATATAAATGGTGCTGTGTCCTCACTGCATTATACAGGAAGTACCTAATGTCAGCTTGCCATATTATTATTTTTTCCAGATTTATTGTATTTATTTATTTTTTATTGAAGTATAGTTGATTTATAAATATCTATTAAAAATCATAATAAAAATTATTCTGGTGATGGGAACAGTAGTTCTTAAGTAAAACAAAATGAAATAAAACTGTATGCTCTTCATTATGAAAAAAATGTGTTAGTTTCTGGTGTACAGCAAAGTGATTCAGTTTTACTTATATACAATATATATATTCTTTTTCAGATTCTTTTCCATTATGGTTTATTATTAATGATATTTGATCATTAGGTTAGGGTGGTATCTTCCAGATTTCTCCATTATAAAATTATAATTTTCTCCCTTTGTAATTAATAAATTGTCTGTGGGGAGATATTTTAAGATTGTGCAAATAATCTGTTCCACACGAAGCTGCAGCCAATGATTTTAGCATCCAGTGATGGTTCTTGCCTGAACCAGTTGTTGGTTTAAAGATGGCAAAAAAGTAACATTCTAGCTCTATTATTCCCTGTACATTTGTTAGTTGGCTTTCTACTTTAAAGAACATAGTCTCTTCATTAATTTGTTGTTTGTTTTGGTAATGGTATGAAGTCATGGATTGTTTTTATTTAATGTGCTATAATCCATGGCTTTCATGATTCATGTTGATGCTAAAAAATTATTAAAAGTTTGGGTACTGGGAACCCTGTTAGGCTGACTCCTGTGTCCTTCTGATATGTTCTCATCAGTTTTTGAGCCCTACCTTGCTTGCTGGCACAATAATACATTTCAGATTCAACTTATCACTTTCCCTGGAATCAGCCTCTCTCCTTTGAGTTGGAAATGGCATTTAGAAAACAAAATCTGGGTGTCAGATGTGCCCTGACTGGGGATGGCTTGGCTTCTAGACCTTTTCAGCAGACAGGGTTAGAAATGGATTTCTTTCTTTTTTAAAATTTATAAATTATTAATTGTAGTAAAATACACATAATATTTACCATTTTAAACATTTTTAAGTGTACAATTGAGTAGTTTTGAGTACATTCACATTGTTGTGCCACCAATCTCCAGAACTCTTTTCATTTTGCGAGACTGAAACTATCCATTAAACAAGAACTCCTCATTCCCCTATTCCTCCAGCCCCTGGAAACCACCATTCTAGTCTCTGTCTCTATGAATCTGACTGCTCTTGGTACCTCATGTAAGTGGAATCATATAGCTTTTGTCTTTTTGTGACTGGTTTATTTTATTTTTGATTTCTTTTTTAATCATGAATTCAGTAGGAGTAGTTTTGAAGCATTATGTAATAGATTTTTATTAAAGTTGAAACTTTTTTGACAAATGCCATTTTTTGAAATAGATGAAACTTCCAGATATACTTTTTTATAGTTGAAGTGTTGATCAAGTAAATTGGTATCTAAAAATATTTGTCAGTTTCACTAAATAATAAATACTTGGCCTTGGTAACATGAATCTCACCTACTTTTCCTGAAGACACTTATTATTTTTTTCTTCTGTGATGTGTGAGTACTTAGGAAAGAGAGTATTATTTAAGATCTATTCCTCTTAAAGAGAAAAGGGATAAATCAATTTGTAAGTAGTTAGTAAAACTATCCCAGATAGGCATGATTTTTAGGTCATATTTTTCTAACCGGACCACTAAAAAGCCACTTAATCACTTTACAAGAAATATCACATATAGCTACGCATCTATGTGTATGTAGGACAGAAAGATGTATTGAAATGTGAAATATCTAACTTTTTACTGGAGTGTTCCAAATATATGAGGTGATGCTTTTCATAATTGACCAGAGATGCCAAAAATTACTGAAGACTATAAAAGACAGACACTTTGGAACTGCATGTGATTCAGAAGATTTTTGGATTGGTTCCCAAAGTCTGCACTAGACAGAGTATTTGAACAAATTTGGATTTGATTTGTGAAAAGTTTTCTTAACATATTATTCAGTTATGTATTTATCATGTAGTAATGAAAGTTGCTTGAGCACTAGTTAAATACGAGCAAGACATTCTAAGCACCTCCTTTCTCTTTATACAGCTACAAAATTTGTAGACAACTACAATGTCTTCGTTCTTTATTTTATTATTTTATTGAAGTATAGTTGATTTATAGTGTTGTGTTAGTTTCAGGTGTAGAGCACAGTGATTCAGTTTTACATATATATATATATATTATATAATATATATATATATATATGTTATTACAAAATATTGAGTACAGTTCCCTGTGCTATACAGTAGGCCCTTGTTGGTTATCTATTTTATATATAGTAGTGTGTATATGTTAAACCCAAACTTCTAATTTATCCCCCCGTATCCCCTTTGGTAACCATTAAGTTTGCTTTCTATGTCTGTGGGTCTATTTCTATCTTTGTATTAGTTCTGTAAGGTGATATAAATTAGCATTATCTTTTGGATTCGGAATGAAGAACTCTGATGAAATCCACTGTGAAGTATGGGACCAGGCAGTGGGAAGTGAGAATTGGTTCCCCAATGCAAGTTTTTCATTAAGCCACTTAATCACTGGGCCAGAAGGCCCCTAGCACCTTAAAGATCATCTAGTCCAAAATTCTTTTCTTTTTTCTTTTCTTTTTTTTTTTTTTTCGTTATGAGGGCCTCTCACTTCTGTGGCCTCTCCCTTAGCAGAGCACAGGCTCCGGACACGCAGGCTCAGCGGCCATGGCTCACGGGCCCAGCCGCTCCGCGGCACGTGGGATCTTCCTGGACCGGGGCACGAACCCGCATCCCCTGCATCGGCAGGCGGACTCTTAACCACTGCGCCACCAGGGAAGCCCTGGTAATTATCATTCTTGACAAAACACGAGGGACTAAGTATGAAGAAGCATTTTTAAGCTATCATTGGGATGGGAGATGCTCTGGAATTTAAACAATGAAGATCAGGGATGTTAAATGGCCTGCAGTGAATGAAGTAGTCCCACAAAATAGAGAATTAACGTACTGAAGATGCCGAAAGTATCATTTCATTTGATTAGAACATTGTACCACGTCTGAAGTGCCGATGGTTATAAAGTCACATAAAAACGGTATAAGACATGATGTGTGAATCTAAGAGCTCAGGAAGAAATTATATCTTGAATTTGCTTCCAGTATTCTTCTCTTAATGGTCTCACTGCAAAACAAGAACTAACAGTGCTGCCCACCCAGCAGAACACTGATTTCCTTCGAGGATCCATCCACCACAGGACTATGTGCCTCGGAAGGGGCAGGACCCGCATCCAGCCCAGGGGTCAAGGCTGGTGATTTTCAAAGTTGGGAGGAGGATACTTTAGTCATTTTTGGTAGGCTAATTCTTTATTTTGTGGGACTATTTCATGCATTGCAGGGCATTTAACATCCCTGATCTTCACTGTCTAAATTCCAAAGCACTTCCTATCACTATGATGGCTAAAAATGCTCCCAAACATTTCTAGCTGCCCTTTGTTAGCAGGGGATGGGAGAGGGGTAGAAGAGGGCGTGATGAGGAGGTGTGTAGCCGTAGTCTCAAGTGAGAACCGTCACTCAAAGGCAATCACAGAGGTCTCTTTCCTCTTTCTAGTGATTGCTGTAGGCATGGGATCGGACACTATTCTGGCCAGTGAGATGAGAGGGAGTCTGGGGAGGGCTTCTCGGAAAAGTTTAACCTATCGATAAAATGAGAAGAAACAGTTTTCTGTCTGTGTCTGGCCACTGTGATAAAAATATAGCGACTAGAAACTGTGGTTTTCATTTGCTTGTGGATGAGGTGAATTTGCTGAAGATAGCTGAGCAAAAACAGGGGAAAGAACCTGAACTTTTATGGTGCCAGTGAGCTGCTAAATCAAT
Organism: Platanista minor; assembly: GCA_004363435.1. NCBI lineage: Eukaryota > Metazoa > Chordata > Mammalia > Artiodactyla > Platanistidae > Platanista > Platanista minor. Next base: position 32,705 of record RJWK010015519.1, read on the forward strand.
CAGTCCTGGACCTATTTTGTATTTTGACTTTTACTATGTGAGATAATACATTCGTTATTGATTGAATCAATTGAGCCAAAGTTTTTAGTTACCTAAGTTGAAAGCATATTGAATGATATGCCTTATCCTGCTTTCTTCCTCCCACCCCCAATCTTAAGATCACTTTATTGACACAAATAAAATTATTAAAAATTAAAAGTGGACACAAATTAAAAATATTCACACCTGACACAAATACCAATGCTCTTTGAAAGACAGACCTGGGTGTGTCTTATACACTATTCATTTGTCAGATTGAAAAAGGTCAAAATAATAAAGGCTGTGTCTTAATTCCAACAAATGATTCCAAAACCAGAACCAATTCTACAAGTTTCCTTTTAAAAATTTACAGGTATTTGAATAATATTCATATGACATCCTGTCATGTCACAATATTCAGTCATGGTGGCCTTTTCCTTTTATCTTTGCATTCTTATTTGAATCATAACTTTAATTTTTGATGTTTTTTCCAGCTGGTGTTTCCCAATTCGACCATGGCTTTTGCCTGAAAATAAACACATGCTTGAAAACTAAGGGCAGTGTCTCATGAATGAATCTGTTAGTGGTGACCTTAACTCTTACTTTAGCAAGGTTTAAACTTTTTCACAGATCTGTGGAATTTTAGTACTTGGATGGACATCAAAGATAACCTAGCATGTATAAATCCCTTTGAATCCTTAATGGGAAGGGGAGATTGGATGGTAATGTGTATTTTGAAGTTGGTATAAATCCCGTAAGGGATAGCATGCCATGGAGAAATACAAGTCACAGGTATTGAAATCAGAACAGTGGTAGTTCTGTTCCCATCCCAGCTTTGGCCTTTTTTCAGGTGTATGATGGTACACAAACTGTTCACTTCTGTTTCTTTATGTATAAAATAGGTTTTAAAATGTTAGCTCTGCTTGTTTTGAGGGGTTGTTGTGAGAATTAAATGGAACAGTCACAACAATCCCAGCAACAATGTCCTGTTGGGTGAATTTATTCTGAGTAGGAACCATTGCAGACTAAAATTAAAAAAAAACAAAACAAAACTCTACTGATGGCTGGAACTACTTTCCCCCTTTTGTCGTTCAGTTAACTCATCATGCATTATCAACCTCTGCTCAGACACCACTTTCCTCCAGAAGATCCTCTGCGTCCCCTCAAGTGCCGTCTAGATCAGTACTGGGCTCATCACTCAGTCACAGCACTTACTTGTCTCTGTCTCGGTCTTTGGCAGGGGTTCTCTGTGTTCCTGAGAACCCCGGGGAACTCAGTTAGTAAGAGATTACTGGGCCTGCTCACAGAAATCCTGATCCAGTAGGGCCTGAGACCTGGGAGTCTCAGTGCTCAACAGCAGGGGATTCTGATGAGACCTCTTTGGGCCACACTTTGAGAGCTCATTCATCACAACGGTGATCTCCCTGACAACCAGGCTCTAACTGTCTTCTTTGTATCGCCTTTACTTAGAATGGGGCTAGGCATATAGTAGGTGCTCAGTTGACAAGTACTTAATGAACACCAACACTTTTCTGAGGTTCAGTCTGTAGAAATATGTAATGGCTTTGATCTTCCACACACAATTTATACATATTACCAAGAGCAATACACTCCTAAGAAATTCTGCCTTTTGTAGCCCAAACATTCAGATTTCTGAAATTACTGTATTGTGTTCAATAGAAAGGAAACCTCTCAGCGTGGTTTAGATGTCAGAGAATTGCAAAGACAGTACTCATTTATTTAAAAATAATTGATCACGTACTTTCAACATGCATCCATTATGTTGGGTGCCACAAAGATAGAGGAATTACAAATAAATGTAAGCACGGTTTCAGTTGCTCAGGAGGTAGACATCCTGGGAAAATAAGATAAAGCCATGTGAAATAGGTCTGCATTAATACGAATGCTGGAGCGGCAGTTAGGCAGGGTACTGGGGTAGGGATATTTAGGGAGGATTCATGGGGCTGCTGGATCTTGAAGAACTGGAAAATAAGACTGGAATCAACAACAAGCGTGGCTTTAGCAGGCAGGCTGTGTTAGAGAGGTTGTGGGAATCTCAATAAATAGTGCTGCCTCCTCCCTGCCTCGGTGGTGAACAAACAGCAATAAACAGAGGACGAACCGAGATTGCATCTTCATTTCCGATGATGACTACATTCCAGATTCTAGTTTACTGTGAGAGCCAAAAGCTCTGCTAACTGATTCCTGTAGGACTAGCCCAATGGATGATGTCCACAGATGGCTTATGTTTTAGGAAGAGGAAAGGACTGAGTTGGGCATGCTCCCCCAAGCTGCTGTAAGTCACTGCATCTCCCTTGCTTTGAGAGATGGAAGGGGCAGCCAAGGGTCAGAAGTGTCCCCCCATTGGTGCTCTCTCCACCCGGGAGGAAACGGGAGTATGGAGGAAATGCTCCTTCTAGCATCCCTTTGTTTTGTGTTCCCTTCATTAGTGGGCTTAGCCATTGAGTTCAGGGTCCACTGGGGGCATAGCTCTCCCCCTTAACCGAGACAGTCTGCTGTCTTTCAGGGCAGTCCTGATTCCACCTTCACATAGCCACCCCTTATGACCAACTGCTGCTCTTTTAGGTTTTATTCTGGGACCACTGGTGGGCAATATAAAATTTTGACGCAGAAGGTACAGAAATGGGTTAAAAATATATTAACTAAATAAACAGGCAACTTTGTGTCCAAGGGTGAAAATCATTTCCTCTTTTTTTTTTTTTTTACATCTTTATTGGAGTATAATTGCTTTACAATGGTGTTAGTTTCTGCTTTATAACCAAGTGAATCAATTAGACATGTACATATGCTCCCATATCTCCTCCCTCTTGCGTCGCCCTCCTTCCCACCCTCCCCATCCCACCCATCCAGGTGATCACAAAGCACCGAGCTGATCTCCCTGTGCTACGCGGCTGCCCCCCACTAGCTAGCTATTTTACGTTTGGCAGTGTACACACGTCCATGCCACCCTCTCACTTTATCACAGCTTACCCTTCCCCCTCCCCATATCCTCAAGTCCATTCCCTAGTAGGTCTGTGTCTTTATTCCTGTCCTGCCCCCAGGCCCTTCACGACACTTCTTTTTTTCTTAGATCTCATATATATGTGTTAGCATACGGTATTTGTCTTTCTCTTTCTGACTTACTTCACTCTGTATGACAGACTCTAGGTCCATCCACCTCATTACAAATATCTCCACTTCGTTTCCTTTTATGGCTGAGTAATATTCCATTGCATATATGTGCCACATCTTCTTTATCCATTAATCTGATGATGGACACTTAGGTTGTTTCCATCTCCTGGCTACTGTAAATAGAGCTGCAATGAACATTTTGGTACATGACTCTTTTTGCATTATGGTTTTCTCAGGGTATATGCCCAGTAGTGGGATTGCTGGGTCATTTGTAGTTTTTTAAGGAACCTCCATACTGTTATCCGTAGTGGCTGGACCAGTTCACATTCCCACCAGCAGTGCAAGAGTGTTCCCTTTTCTCCACACCCTCTCCAGCATTTATTGTTTCTAGATCATTTCCGTTTCTTTTTTTTTTTTTTAATATCTTTATTGGAGTATAATTGCTTTACAATGGTGTTAGTTTCTGCTTTATAACAAAGTGAATCAATTATACATATACATATT
>RJWK010015520.1:0-36358 GCA_004363435.1 Platanista minor
GCTGCAGTGAATATAAGGCTGTAAATATCTTTTCAAATTAGTGTTTTGTTTTTTTTTTCTTTCCACCAGGAGTAGAATTGCTGGATTGTATGGTAGTTCTAGTTTTAATTTTTTGAGGAACTTCCATACTGTTTTCCATAGTGACTGTACCAATTTATATTCCAACCAAAAGTGCACAAGGATTCCCTTTTCTTCATATCCCTGCCAACACTTGTTATTTGTAGTTTTGTTGATAATAAATAATAGGTGCAAGGTGATATATTTGATTTGCATTTCCCTGATGGTTAGTGATGTTGGACATATTTTCATGTGCCTGTAGGCCATCTATATGCCTTCCTCAGAAAAAATTCTGTTCAGTTCCTCTGTCTATTTTTTACTTGAGTTGTTTGTGTTTTTGATGTTAAGTTGTATGTGTTCTTTGTATATTTGGCATATTAACTCCTTAAAATATGTATTATTTGTGGATATCTTCTCCTGTTTAGTAGGTGGCATTTTTCATTTTGTTGATACTTTACTTCACCAGGCAAAAGCTTTAGAGTGATGTAGTCCCATTTGTTTGTTTTTGTTTTTGTTTCCCTTACTTGAGGAGACATACCCAAAAATTATTACTATGATAATGTCAAAGAGAGTACTGCCTGTGTTTTCTTCTAGGAGTTTTATGGTTTCAGGTCTTGCATTTAAGTTTTTAATGCATTTTGAGTTTATTTTTGTATATAGTATGAGAAAGTAGTCCACTTTGATTCTTTTTGCATGTAACTGTCCAGTTTTCCCAGCACAGTTTATTGAAGAGGCTGTCTTTTTCCCATTGTCTATTCCTACCTCTTTTGTTGTAGATTAATTGCCCATAAAAATGTGGGTTCATTTCTGTGCTGTCTATTCTGTTCTATTGATCTGTGTCCATTTTTATGTCAGTACTATATTATTTCGACTACTGTAGTTTTTAGTATAGCTTGAAATTAGGGAGTGTTCTACTTCCAGGTTTGTCCTTATCTCTCAAGATTGTTTTGGCTATTTGGTGTCTTTGGGTTTCCATAAAATTTTAGAATTATTTCTTCTAGTTCTGTGGAAAATGTCATTGTTATTTGGAAGGGGATTGTATTGAATCTGTACATTGTCTTCAGTAGTATGCTTATTTTAATAATTTCAATTATTTCAGTCTATGAGCATAGTATATCTTTCCATTTGTTTGTGCCATCTTCAATTTCTTTCATCAGTGTCTTACAGTTTTCTGAATAGAGGTCTTTTACTTCCTTAGATTTATTTTTAGGTATCATATTCTTTGTGATGTAATTGTAAATAGAATTGTTTTCTTACATTCTCTTCCTGATAGTTTGATATTAGTGTATAGAAATGCAACAGATTTCTGTATATTTTTTGTGTACCTAGCAACTTTACCAAATTCATTGATGAATTCTAATAGTTTTTTGGTGGCATCTTTAGGATTTCCTATTTGTAGTAGTATGTCATCTGAAAACAGTCGTAGTTTTACTGTTTTTCCAATTTAGACTCCTTTTATTTATTTTTCTTGTCTGCTGCGATTAGGACTTCCAATACTAAGTTGAATAAAAGTGGCAAGAGTGGGCATCCTGGTCTTATTCCTAATCTTATAGGAAATGCTTTCAGATTTTTGCCATTGAGTATGACATTAGCTGTGGGCTTGTCATATATGACCTTTATTATGTTGAGGTGTGTTCCCTCTATGCCCACTTTCTGGAGAGTTTCTGTATATTGAATTTTGTCAGAATGTTTTTCTACATCTATTGAGATGATCATATGTTTTTTATTTTTTCGTTTTGTTAATGTGGTGTATCATGTTGATTGATTTATGAGTATTGAACCATCCTTTTACCCCCAGGATAAATTTCACTTGATTGTGGTGTATAATCCTTTTAATGTATTATTGAATTCGATTGGCTAATATTTATTTGAGGATTTTGGGGTCCATGTTCATCAGTGATATTGTAGAGTAATTTTCTTTTTTTGTAATGTTTTACTCTGGTTTTGATATCAGGGTGATGTTGGTCTGATAGAATAAGTTTGGAAGGGCTCCTTCCTCTGCAATTTGTTGAAATAGTTTGAGAAGGATAGGTGTTAACTCTGCTGTAAATGTTTGGTAGAATTCACTTCTGAAGCCACCTGGTCCTGGACTTTGATGGAATTTTTTTATTGCTAATTCAATTTCACGACTGATAATCGGCCTGTTCAGATTTTCTATTTCATCCTGACTCAATCTTGGGAGATGGTATATTTCTAGGAATTTACCCATTTCTTCTAGGTTGCCCATTTGATTGGCATATAGTTGTTTGTAGTAATCTCTTATGATATAGCATATTCCTGTGATATTCATTGTAACTTCTTCTTTTCCAGTTCTGATTTTATTGATTTGGGCCTTCTCTCTTTTTTCTTCATGTGTCTGGCTAAATGTTTTTCAATTTTATTTATCTTTTCAAAAAACCAACTCTTATTCTCATTCATCCTTTCTATTTTTTGTCTCCTGTTCATTAATTTCTTCTCTGATCTTTATTATTTCTTTCCTTTTACTAACTTTGGGTTTTGTTTGTTCTTTTTCTCATTCCTTTAGGTGTAAGGATAGGTTGTTTATTTGATATTTTTCTTATTTCCTGAAGTAGGCTTGTGTCACTATAAACTTCCCTCTTAGAACTGCTTTTGCTGTGTCCCATAAATTTTATATTGTTACATTTTCTTTATTTTAAAATCTATTTTGTCACATACAAGTATTGCTTTCCGGGATTTCTTTTGATTTTCATTTGCATGGAATATCTTTATCCATCCCCTCACTTTCAGCCTGTGTGTGTCTAGATCTGAAGAGAGTCTCTTATGGGCAGCATATATCCATTCAGACACTCTGTTTTTCAATTGGAGCATTTCATTCATTTACATTTAAAGTAATGATCGAATGATATGTACTTCTTGTCATTGTGCTGTTTTGGAGTTGTTTTTGCAGTTCTTTTTTGTTTCTTGTTTCTTCTTTTTTTGTCCTTCCCTTGCAATTTGATGATTATCTTTAGTGTTATGTTTGGATTCCTTTCTTTTTTCTGTGTGTGTTATCTGTTATAGATTTTGGTTTGTGGTTAACCTGAGGTTATATTTAACTGTATAACTATATATATAAAAATAAAACTACATATCTATCTATATTTATAAAATTATTTTAAGTTGCTGATCTCTTAAGTTCAAACATGTTTTAAAAATCCTGCATTTTTATTCTACTCCCTGAAAGTTTATTGTTTTTGACATCATATTTTACATCTTTTTGTTTTGTGTATCCTGTAACTATTTATTCTGCATGTAGATGATTTTACTACTTCTGTCTTTTAACCTTCTACTAGCTTCATACATGGTTGATTTACTACCTTTACTGTATATTTGCCCTTTCCATTAAGATTTTTCCTTTCATAATTTTCATATTTCTAGTTGTGGCCTTTTCTTTTTGACTTAGAGAAGTCCTTTTAAATTTTTTTATAATGCTGGCTTTATAGTGCTGAACTCTTTTAGTTTTTCCTTATCTGCAAAACTTTTGATTTCTCCATCAGATCTGAATAAAAGCTTTGCCAGGTAAAGTATTATTGGTTTTAGGTTTTTCCCTTTCATTATTTTAAATATGTCTTTCCACTCCCTTCTGACCTGCAGGATTTCTGCTGAAAAGTTTGCAGATAGCCCTATGGGCATTCCCTTGTACATAACTTGATGGTTTTCCCTCACTGCTTTTAATATTCTCTCTTTATCTTTAATTTTTGCCACTTTAATTACAATATGTCTTGGTGTGGCCCTCCTTGGGTTGATCCTGTCTGGAACTATTTGTGCTTCCTGGACTTAAAAGTCTGTTTCCTCAGGGCAATTTTCAGCTACTATGACTTCAATTACATTCTTTGCCCTTTTCTCTTTCTCTTCTCTTTCTGAGAACACTATAATGCAAATGTTATTAAGCTTGATGTTGTCCTAAAGGTCTCTTAAACTGTCCTCATTAGTATTTATTCTCTTTTCTTTTTTCTGTTCAGCTTCAGTGATTTCCACTACTCTGTCTTCCAGCTCACTCATCCATTCCTCTGTATTATCTAATATACTGTGATTCCTTTGAGTGTATTTTTCATTTCAGTTATTGTATTCTTCATCTATGTTTGGTTCTAATTTATATTTTCTAGCTCTTTTTAAAAAACTTCCAACTTCTCACTCTTTCATCCATTCTTCTGAGTTCCTTGAACATCTTTAAGATCATTACCTTGAATTCTTTATTGGATAGATTGCCCATCTCCAATTTACTTAGTTCTTCTGTAATTTTATCTCATTTCTTCATTTGGATCATATTCTTCTGTTGCCTTATTTTGCCTAATTTGCTGTTTTTATTTCCATGTGTTTGGTAGGTTGATTATGTTTTCCAACCGTGGAGAAGTTCCCTTTTGTAGGAGATGTCCTATGCCTCTCAGCAGCATACTCTCCTCAGGTAACCAGAGCTATATGCTCCAGGAGTGCCCCTATGTGATCTGTGTGGATCTCTCTGCTGTGACAGGCTGACTACTGTGAGTGGTCTGGTAGTCATGGCTGGCTCCTGGTCTAGTTGGTTGCCAGGCCCTGCCTGTGCAGAGGCTGCTGGTCACAGGTGGGCAGAGTTAGTTTATGAGGCAACTGGCTGTGGAGCTATCAGGGGTCCAGGAGCTAGTGTGGAACACTGGTTGGTGGAGTCAGGTTCTGGTTTGGGTGGTGTGAGGCCAGGCATCCCAGATCTAGTGTTTGCCTGCTGATGGTGGAGCTGGTTCCTGACATGGCTGGCTGAAGGGTACATGGTATGTCAGAGGTGGTATCAGCCTGTTGATGGACAGGGCTGGGGCCTGGGTGTTCTGGAGACTAGTACCAGCTCACTGGTGGGTGGAGTCAAGTCTTGGAGTCTCTCACTGCAGGGACATGGGGTTCCCAGAGCTGGTGTGTCAGCTCATTGGTCAGTGGGGCTAAGGCCCAGGAGGTTCTGAGGCTTGTGCCTATTCAATGATGGGTGAGCCTGGTCTTTGGACTAGTGCAGACCCACTGGTGGGCAGAACCAGGTTCTGGGGCCAATAAGCTAAAGGAAGGACTCCAAAATATCACTTGCCAGCACCAGTATCCATGTGGTAGAACGAGTTCCCCAAAATAGTTGCTGCCAGTGTCTATGTCCCCAGGGTGAGCTGCAAGTTCCCTCCTGTCTCTCCAGAAGGCTCTCTAAGATAAGCAGGTAGGTCTAACTCAGGCTCCTTTCAAATTACTGCTCCTGCCCTGGGTCCTGGAGTGTGTGAGAGTAGAGTCTCTATTTCCCATAGTCCTCTGTCTCTCCCAAAAGTAAGCCAAACCTTCAAAGCCAAACTGGATTTCAAAGCCAAACCGGACTTCAAAGCCAAACCTTCTGGGGGCTCATCTTCCTGGTGCAGAACCCCTGGCTGGGGAACCTGATATTAACCTTGGGCCACTCACTTCTTGGGGAGAATTGCTGCAATTAAAATTATCATCTTCTTGTGGGTCACCCACCTGGGTGTATTGGTCTTGACTGTACTGCGTCTCCACCCTTCCTACACATCTCACTGTGGTTCCTTTTTTATATCCTTTCTACTAGTCTCGTGGTTTTTCTCATCAATAGTTGCTCTGTAAATAGTCGTAATTTTGGTATGCCCATGGGAGGAGGTGAGCTCAGCATCTTCCTACTCCACCCTCTTGTAACCAAACTCTAAATATTTCCTTAACTGCAATAAATGCAAATAGACCACACTTTCCAGTTAAAGGTAAATATTTCTAGACTGGATAAACAAAAATCCAGCTATATGTTGCTTGTAAAATTCACACCAAATATGACTTAAGAAACAGAAAACTCGAATAGTCCTATAACCTTTAAATAAATTAAATTGTTAATTAAAAAATCTTCCAACAAACAAATCACCAGCTTCTCTCAGACAGCTTCTTTATCAGATTGAGCAAATTCTATGAGACCGTTACAGAACAGAAATGCCAATATTACTCTTCCAATCTTCCAAAGGATAGAAAAAGAGGGAGGACTTCCCAACTCCTAACACAACTTTTTCCAAACCTGGAGTGGAGGTTGTGAGAACTTTCAGTCACATTTGCATCCTCATGACCCAGCAGCTCTACCGTTTTTCATCACTCCCTCACTTCTGTATGTTGGACCACAATGGATTGATCACTGACTCAGGAGAAGTGCTCCAGCTCCCTCCAATGGGAGAACACTCATGTTTTTTCACCTTTACACCTGCTGTGACTGACTTTATTTCTAATAATGCTCTTTATTGTGTTTACTATCAATATCATTACACTAGATTTCTTTTTGTTAGTAGTGCCTGACATATCTCCTTTTGTTCTGTAATATCATCTTTTGACCTTTATTAACATATCTCTCTTGTAAGTAAGTTGAATCTGTCCTTGAATTTGGAGTAGAAGCTTCAGCAGCCATTATGACACAGACCTTCAGAGTCCAACTCTTTCAGACACCTGATTTGAGTTCAGCCACTGCGTGAAGAACTGTATCCTTTTGTTTGACCAACCCTCATGGTAATTTAGCCCCACCAAGAGCCCCAACACCCTCAGTTGAGCCCTCAACACCCTCCGTTGAGCCCCCAACCCCTGTGTTTACCTATGTTGATGTGATTTCCACTGCTCTTCATTTTCTTCTATAGATTCAGGTTTTTCTGTAGTATGTTACTTCTGCCTAAAGAACTTTTAAGATTTCTCTTAGTGCACATCTGCTGGTAATGAATTTTCTCAGTTTTTGTTTGTCTGAAAAATTTTTTATTTCCTCTTTATTTTGAAAGTCCCCTCCCCACCCCTCATGGGGTAGAGAACTCTGTTAACTTTTTTTCTTTTTTTAAGTACTTTAAATTTGTTCTCCATTGTCTTCTGGCTTGAACAATTTCTGATGAGCAGTCTGTCTGGTATAATTCTTATCTTGGTTTCTCTATATCATGTGTTTTTTTGCTTTCTTTGGTTCCCTTCAGGATTTTCTCTTTACCTTTGATTTTTAGCAGTTTAACATGATGTATGTATGTTTTTTTTCGGGGGGGGGGTGTAGTGTACTTATTTATCTGGACTGGTGTTCTCTGAGCTTCTTGGAATTGTGATTCAGTTGTTTTCATTAACTGGAAAATTCTTGGTTACTATCTCTTTTATAAAAATACTGGTCTGTATTATTTATTTATTTATATTTATTTTAATTCTTATTGAAATGTTGATTTACAATGTTGTGTTAATTTCAGGTGTAGAGCAGAATGATTCAGTTATACATGTATATAAATTTATATATTCTTTTTTTACATTCTCTTCCCTTATAAGTTATTATAAGATGTTGAGTGTGGGTCCTTGTGCTATACAGTAGGTCCCTGTTGGTTATCTATTTTATATATAGAAGCATGTATATTTTAATCCCAAACTCTTAATTTATTTCTCCCTCCCTTTACCCTTTGGTAACCATACTTAGAACATTCTCTAACATCATACACAAAAATAAACTCAAAATGGATTAAAGACCTAAATGTAAAACTGGCACACTATAAAACTCCTAGAGGAAAACATAGGCAGAACACTCTTTGACATAAATTGCAGCAATAGCTTTTTGGATCCATCTCCTAGAGTAATGGAAATAAAAACAAAGATAAATAAATGGGACCTAATTAAACTTAAAAGCTTTTTCACAGCAAAAGAAACCATAAACAAAACAAAGAGACAACCTACAGAATAGGGGAAAATATTTGCAAACAATGCAATCAACAGGGGATTAATCTCAAAAATATACAAATAGCTCATACAAAAACAAACAACCCAATCAAAAAATAGGCAGAATCTAAACAGACATTTCTCTGAAGGAGACATACACATGACCAAAAGGCACATGAAAAGATGCTCAACATCACTAATTATTAGAGGATTGCAAATGAAAACTACAGTGAGGTATCACCTCACACCAGTCAGAATGGTCATCATCAAAAAGTCTACAAATAAGGCTTCCCTGGTGACGCAGTGGTTGAGAGTCTGCCTGCCGATGCAGGGGACACGGGTTCGTGCCCCGGTCCGGGAAGATCCCACATGCCGCAGAGCGTCTAGGCCCGTGAGCCATGGCCGCTGGGCCTGCGCGAACGGAGCCTGTGCTCCGCAACGGGAGAGGCCACAACAGTGAGAGGCCCATGTACCACAAAAAAAAAAAAAAAAAAAAAGTCTACAAATAATAAACGCTGGAGAGGGTGTGGAGAAAAGGCAACCCTTCTACACTGTTGGTGGGAATGTATATTGGTACAGCCACTATGGAAAAAAGTATGGAGTTTCCTTACAAAATGAAAAATAGATTTACCATATGATCCTGCAATCCCACTCCTGGTCATATATCCAGGGAAAACCATAATTTGAAAAGAAACATACACCCCAATGTTCATAGTAGCACTATTTACAATAGTCAAGGCATGGAAACAACTTAATTGTCCATTAACAGTTGAATGTATAAAGAAGAAGTGGTATATATACAAAGTGGAATATTACTCAGCCATAAAAAAGAATGAAATAATGTCTTTTGCAACTACATGGATGGACCTAGAGATTATCATACTAAGTGAAGTAAACCAGATAAAGTCAAATATCATATGATATCGCTTATATGTGGAACCTAAAAAAATGATACAAATAAACTTATTTATAAAACAGAAATAGACTCACAGACAGAGAACATAAACTTATGGTCATTATCTCTTTTAATTGTTTTTTTCCTCCCTCTGTTGCTATTCTTCTTCTGAGATTTCATTTATATGTATGTTATGTTGTCTAATATTGTCTCACAGCTCTTGATGCTATTTTATGCTTATTTTCTTCTTTTTCCCCATTCTTATTTCTTTCTGTTTCAGTTTGGGTACTTTTTGTTGAACTCTCTTCAAGTTCACTGACGTTTTTTTCTCCCCTGTGTAGATTCTTCTTATGAGTCCACCAAAGGCATTCTTCATCTCTTTTTTCTCTATTTTTTTCATTTTTAGCATTTTCATTTGATTTTTTCTTATAATTTCTATCTTTCTATCTGTTCCATAAAAACCCCTGTATGTTCATGAATGTGTTCCACTTTCTCCACTGAAGCCAATAGGTTATTAATTAAAGTTATTTTAAATTCTTTATTTGGTAGTTGAAGAACCTGGGTCATTTCTGAGTCTGGTTTCATTGACTGCTTTTTCTCCTGATAGTGTGTTGTCTGAGTTCTTGCTTCATAATTTTTTGTTGGAAGCTGAGTATTTTGTGTAGAACAGTAGATACTAAGACCAATATTATTCTTTATTAGAAATAAGTATGCATTTTCCTTTACTATGCCTTTAGTGGGGGGAGGGGAAGTTTAATCACTATAGTTTGGTGTTGAGCTGGCTCTGGGTTTTATTCTTGCTATGTTTACCCTTGGCCTACCACAGGCTTCAAATTTCTCTAGCATTACCTTGTGCATGAGAGAAGGATTGGTTTCATCAGAGGTATTTTCTCAGTGTCTGACTCGCTATTAGTATTGAGTCTTTTTGTTGTGCCTGAAATTTATAGAGGCTCACTCCTTCCATCCCTATAAACTGCTGTTATTTGTTACTTAATACTTGCTAACCTGGTTAAAGGCAGGGAGAACAGGTGGACATTCTCTGTTGTCCTGGTTCAGCCTCAGTCTTAGATGCTTTGTCCCTGGGTCCATGATCCTGCCTATTTCTCAATGGTGTGGGATCTCTATTGTTCTGGACACAAGGTGTTTTCCTGTTCCCTTCTATTCCCCAAGGATAGACGTTTTACTCTTCCCCCTGTTGTGATGTCATCACTTGTAACTTATGTCTTGAAAAGTACAGGGTTTTGTTATTTTCTTAGCCTTTTGTTCTCTAAGAGAGACAGAGAAACAGAATACATTTGGGATTTCATGCCTTTCCTGCAGTTGCTGCTGCTCCCCTCTTTCAAGGCCAGTACCACCTAGGAGGCTTTCTCTCACCTTCCCCCATCTTTTTTGTGAGGATCCAGTGTGGCCCATGGAAAAAAAAGCCTGAGAATAAGAAATAATTTCTTTGTGTCTGTGGCTCCATTATTTCTATATTCTCACAGTATGTGATACTTAGCCTTTAGCAATTGTTACAAATTTTAGCTGAGTACTCCTTACCAGCTTCAATGATGCTCAACATGTGCCCCAGATGAGCAAGTGCTTATGTCCCATCTCTCCTTGGAGACTTTCCCTTCCCATAGGTCTCAGGCTAGTCAGTTGCCCTGCAACCTTAACTTTCTGATGGCATCAAGAAAAAATATATTTTCATAGATTATCCAGATTTTTCTTGTTTTATAGGTGAGAATGAAATTTTTTGAGCTTTCTACATCCTAAACAGAAGCCAGTTATTTGTTTCCATTGTTGTTTAATCTGCTAACCTATGTTTTATGGTTTCCTGTTCCCTGAAGATATTTTCAAGAACTTTTAATATTTTTAGACATAGATATAATAAACATTTTATAGTATTTCTGTGATGTTTATAAAACATGAAATCTTTGTGATGATATTTTTGCTATCTATTGTTTCTGCTGCCTTGTGAATGCACTCACTTGTTTGTGAATCTGCTTATAATAACTGCAGGCTGGTTATTTCCCTTGAAAATTTATTTGTGGAGGTTCCCCAAGTCTTAGGATGAAGATATTTCCCCCCAGGAAAAATTTATATTTATTTTGCTGAATCTCTACTTTTTAAAGTAAATTGATTGTTTTAAATCAATTCATGCATGATTTGAGGTTTCTTTGGTCATCCTGGGGATACAAAGGTGAGATGTATATCCGTACATAGGTCCACCATCTTGGGATTAGACTGGCTCTCTCTCTCTCCTTTCTGTCTCTTTTTCTTTTTCTTTTTTCTCCTTTTCTTTTTTCTCCTTTTTTCCTTGTTCTCCTTAATAACAAGGCAATTATCCCTCAGTTTTAGGAAGGAAAGCTGTCAGGATGAGGAAGACTCATTCACACTAGGACATAGAGGCAGGCATATGAATATGGAAACACTTGAATCCAAAGAATCAGTACTTGATGATAAAATCTCATACCATCACAGCAGATTATTAAAGGAGAAAGTCTATGGAAGAAAGGGGAACAAAAAGGTGACTCTTCCAAGGAACCTTCAATCTCTGTTATTACCTTTCTCTTATACAGACAAGTAACAGCTGGCACAGAAAATAAATGTGCTGCACTGTATGCTACATGCAAAAAATAGCTGGATGCTGGATTAACAACTTGCTGGGTGGTCTAAGAATCAGAGGGTAGAAACCTGGGTAGGGTCAGCATTATCACTTTGTTTGGAGGCCAGGCTGGGAGTTTTAACTGGCTGGAATTAAAACTGCATTCTACAGAAAAGGTCATTAAGACCTGGGCTGAGTCCAGCTTCCTGGAGCCAGTCAGTGGTTTACTGGGGTTTTCTGTATGTTGGTCATTGAAGACTCTTTTCAATAAACCTATTCAATGTATCTTCCATAGGCTCTTAGCAAGGAACAAGTTTTTTGCCATAAAAATCTATACCTCTATGGCTCTCCCTAAAGCAAAACAGAGTTCAGAGTTTAGCAAAATCAATAAAATTTAAGAAAAGGAATATTTTTGTTGCTCAGACTTGAAGACTCCAGGATTGGTCTTTGAAATTCACATCTTGGTTTTGTTTCAATTTGTTATGATCATGAAGCAAAAGAAGAGCTTTGCTCCTATGTTCCTGTAGGCGACTGCCTACTTTTCCAACTATTCATAGACCAACAAAACAGTCAAATGTTTCCCAGAAAATTCATCCCTGAAGGTTGTTATGTGACCCTAGCCCCATGCTAGCCCTGTGCTACAGATTTGGATAATAAAAAAAGCAGTGCAAATATTACTTTTATTTATTTAGAGGGGATCATTCAGTCTAGAAGTGTCTTAAGGTGGCTTACAAGGATATGCAAAATATAGCAAAATGGCAAAAAGAAAGAAAGAAAGAGGGAAAGAAGAAAGTAAATGGAGCCAGATATTCCAAAAATACTACTTATGAATTTGCCAACAAATTTGATTCTAAAATATAATTTAGTCTCCTTTGAAAAGGAAAATCTGATGAATTATGAAAACTATATAGTGTCTTATCAGGTAAGGGATGTATTGTTCAGGAGACCCAGAACTCTCATGATGTTAACACTGGCTAGGACAAAGGAAACAGTGATGTTGGAAATCAATATCTTGTACATAGCTGAGGTTTTCTAAATGTAATGAGTAAATTCAAGGGAGACACAGGAAATAAATTATTTTGGTAACTCTAAATTCCTTGAAGACTAGTGTGATAAGACTTTGTATCCTTAACATAGTGACCTTGATATGGTAAATGCTCAATAAATGGTAGTCATTATACTAAGCCAAAGCAAGAAGCAGAAATGTACATGGTTGGCACAGAGAATAGTGAGAAGGCTCTTGTTACAGAGAAGTTCAAGCATCTCCTCTTCCAGGAGGTTTTTCTTGACACACATCTTCAAACTGAGTTAATCACTTCTTCTGAAGAGCTATCTCACTGCTTACAATCCAGTCCTACTAAAAAATTTCTCCAGGCATTTTGATTAGTCTCCTTCACTGCCAGATCCGGTTCTTTGGGTACAAGGACTCAAGATTTTACACTGTTGCATCCCAAGTCTAAATTCTCAATTAATGTTTAATGAATTGAATTAATAGGAATATTAGATGGTCCTAAAGGAGTTTGCCCTATCTTATAGAAAGACTTTATTCTACAGAAAAAAATTAAGTCCATTGGGCAAGTGAGTTAAATAGAAAATTTTGTAGGCATATTAGTTGCAAAAATGCAGGCCTGGAATGATGAAGGCCAGAATCATAGTGAGAAAACACAAAACTAAAGCAATTATCTCAGCAGGTAATTTTCTCCCAACCAAATTGCTCATACAGAAAAAAAGTTTTTGATGAAGTTCTGTTTAAATTATACTTCTTTCTTTCATTATTACACAAAAATTTATTTCTCTAAGTCCAAAAATAAATATCCTTCCTATGTGTATTCACATATCTTAATACATTTGGGGGAAAACTATAACAGCATTTATAAGGCAGTACTGAGAGCTGTCATGAGGTTTGTCTGTTTTGAAGGAATGTGGATAAAATGGAAGTCACGTCTCTGAAAGGCTGAGAAAGCTGGGCTTTTTTACTTCTCCAACACTTATGTTGGAAAGTCACTTAACCTTTCTGAGTGTCCATTTCCTTGTTCTTTAGAGGGAGAATAGGGCTTCCCTGGTGGCGTAGTGGTTGAGAGTCCGCCTGCCGATGCAGGGGACACGGGTTCATGCCCCGGTCCGGGAGGATCCCACGTGCCGCGGAGTGGCTGGGCCCGTGAGCCATGGACGCTGAGCCTGCGCGTCCGGAGCCTGTTCTCCGCAACGGGAGAGGTCGCAACAGTGAGAGGCCCGCGTAATGCAAAAAAAAAAAAAAAAAAGGAAGGATAAAAATATTTTTCACACCTTAGTCATGGGGTGACTGAGAGCAGGGACTCTGATTTATGACCTGACAGCACCAAGGAGTAGGAGAAAAATCTATAAGTATTTATTCAAAAAAAGGATAAATTATGTAACGAATATTATAGTGTTGAGGCAAGACAACAGATCCCAGGAAACAACATCATAAAAAATAAAACCATCTCATATTTGTGCCATTCTGTTTTGGAACCCCGGCCACAAAGAGGGAAGCAGTTTTTGCTCATGCTTTTGTGCTCACTGAGACAGCTGATTCTGGGACAGGGACGGCGTACTGCTGATGAGGAGATGGCAAGACACTTTATTCCTTTAGCTCTGAGTGTCTTGGGAGTGTCTACAGAGCTTGGTTGTTTGTGTAGAGGATTCTGGATTCCACCCTGCTTGCCAGAGGCTTCTGTGTCAACAGCCAGAATTGATGTGTGTCTAATTTTAACTCAAGTGGAGCAGACATTTATTTTGGGAAGACAGGATCCTTTGGAGAATGGCTGCAATTGCCTGTGGTCTGGGTCAGAGCTGAATTTCTTGATCATCTTCCTTAACTGGTGAGGAAGATTTTATTTAATTTTTACCTGGCCATGGTATAATCTACTCCTCTTTCTAAAGGGCCATTAGAATTTATTTTTGACTCCCCAAGATGCCTTATCTATTTCACACTTCCTGGAGTCTATCTGGTTTAGCCTTCATATATGACCAAACGAATCTTCAAGCAGTAAACTTTGATGACATTTTGGGGACCACATTCCCCTCACCTTCCAGAGTACAGCAGCTGTGATGAGGGGAAGGATCCCTGGACCAAGAGTTAGATAAACTGGGGATCCACTGCCAGATCCTCCACTTTTTCACACCATAGCTTGAGTCACCTCAGGCACGAGACCTGCTAAGAGTCTCTATTTATTCTTTTATAAAATGTATATTTAAATAAAGTAATATTGCTTTTCTCCTGGAGTTTATGTCATTCATCTTACAAAACATTTAGGACATATGTATGTTATTCTTGGAATCTCTAAGGCCTCAATTCCACAATCATTTTTTTTTTTTTTTTGTGGTACACGGGCCTCTCACTGTTGTGGCCTCTCCTGTTGCGGAGCACAGGCTCCGGACGTGCAGGTTCAGCGGCCATGGCTCATGGGCCCAGCTGCTCCGTGGCATGTGGGATCTTCCTGGACCGGGGCACGAACCCGTGTCCTCTGCATCGGCAGGCAGACTCTCAACCACTGCGCCACCAGGGAAGCCCCACAATCATTTTTTATATCTCTTTACACTGCCTTAAAGATGGAATTGGGCATGGAAAAGAGGAAGTTATAAAGGAAATTTTCCAAGAATGCCTTCAAGATAGGGCTGCTTCTACTTGGAAGCTAGTGGTATCAGTAAAGACTCAAAGTAGGGCATTGGCTGGGAACTTGTGGCATCTTACTCCTAGTGGGATAAGTGCAAATTGGTGTTTTCTCAAGACCATGTGACCAAGTGATTTTCTCAAGATTAAGCGCTATCGTGGGTGTACTTAACAGGTCATGGGACAACTTCATTCTGAGAAGCATTTCATTCAAGTTAAGGAATGTCTATTGGAGGCTTCTCTATATGTCTGAGAATATATGCTGCTGGAATAACTATAAGAATGGTCTTGTCCTCAGGAGTTCACAGTTTACTGAGGGTTTAGACACAAGAAATATAGACACAAGAAATCATCAGAGAATAGTGATACACAGTGTATATAAAATGTAAGTGGAATGCAACCCAAGTAGGGTGCCAGAAAGAGTAATGGAGGGTCTTAAATGTCAGCTCAGGTTCCACTAGTTCTGTAAACTTAAAAAAATCATTTTGTTTTTCTGGACCTCATTATTTCATCTTTTAAAAGAGGGGTGGTATAGTGTAGTAGTTAAGTGTGGTCCAGGATCCAGACAGAATTTGAGTCTCTTTCAGAGACTAGCCTGTAGGCCTTTGGTGAATTAGAAAAAAAGACATCCTTTCCTCCAGGAAATGCTCATTGTTGGCTTATTGAGCTGAGAATGGGTTAAATATCAGGCTCCAATTGGCTCCTTGCTGTGCACTTTGGTACAACACCTAAGTTGCACATGACAGAGCTAGGTCTATCCTAGCTCTGATACATACTTGCTCTCTGATCTTTAGCAACCTACTTAGCATCCCTAAGCTTCAGCTTTCTTAGCTGTAAAGTGGGAGTAATAATAATATCTATTTAGTAGCATTGTTTTGAGGATTACTGCAATAACAGATGCAAAGTGTTAGGTGTACACTAAGCATTCAGTGCAGGTTATCAGTAAGATCATCAAAATAATTTTGAAAATGCCAAGATGTATTTAACAAACACTGCATTTTTGAAAGCCAAGAAGGGGGAGTGGGTTACCATGAGCTAGAGATGGCTTTGTGAAGAGAGTGCCCATAGGTGGCCCTTAAGGAACAGCTAGAGTTTAGGTGAGCACTTATCCAGGAAAATATATTCTGGGTAGAGGGAATTTCATCAAGTCCAGTGTAAGTGTAACATGTGAGTGAGCAAGTGAGCAAATTCATTTTTTTGGAACAGAAACTTCATGTCGTAAGAGCCAAGAGGAGGGCATAAGTATTCTGATGCTTCAGGGGATATTTAGGTATGAAAAAGGAGTATAAGATAGGTACTGATTACTACAGAGATTCTGCAGGTGTTAGGGGTTACCGTTTTGTCTCCACATTGTAGAGAAGTGAAATATCCAAACTACCCCTTAAGTCTTCAGGCTAACATCTGTGTTCTTCCAGGAAGGAAATGTCGCCTCGAATGTAAATGTGCTCTGATTTGATGATGAGATGACTGATGTCACTCTATTCTTTTTTTTCTTAATTTTTAATTTTTATTTATTTTTTTACGTCTTTATTGGAGTATAATTGCTTTACAATGGTGTTAGTTTCTGCTTTATAACAAAGTGAATCAATTAAACATATACATATGTTCCCATATCTCCTCCCTCTTGCGTCTCCCTCTCTCCCACCCTCCCTATCCCACCCATCCAGGTGATCACAAAGCACCGAGCTGATCTCCCTGTACTATGCGGCTGCTTCCCACTAGCTACCTATTTTATGTTTGGTAGTGTACCTATGTCCATGCCACTCTCTCACTTTATCACAGCTTACCCCTCCCCCTCCCCATATCCTCAAGTCCATTCTCTAGTAGGTCCCGTCTTGCCCCTAGGCGCTTCACGACATTTCTTTTTTTCTTAGATTCCATATATATGTGTTAGCATACGGTATTTGTCTTTCTCTTTCTGACTTACTTCACTCTGTATGACAGACGCTAGGTCCATCCACCTCACTACAAATGACTCCATTTCGTTTCTTTTTATGGCTGAGTAATATTCCATTGTATATATGTGCCACATCTTCTTTATCCATTCATCCGATGATGGACACTTAGGTTGTTTCCATCTCCTGGCTATTGTAAATAGAGTTGCAACGAACATTTTGGTACATGTGATGTCACTCTATTCTTATCCTTTTGTAGGGAGTCTGCTTTTTCCTCTCTGGCAGCTTTTAGGAATTTCTTTTCCCTTGATGTTTTAATTTTACAGCTTTGTGTCCAAGTATGTTGTAGTTTGTAATTCTCCTCAGGTTTTCAGATTCTTACAACCCAAGGACTCATGTCCTTTTTTTCCCCCTTCGTTTGGGGATAGTTTCAGGCATTATGTCTTTAAATATTGCCTATTCTCCATATTTTTTCTAGTTGCTAATTCTGGAACTCAATTAGATGCACTTGGAATTCCTGGATCCAGTTTCCATCTCACTTAATATTAGTTTCTTATTTTCTATCTACCTCCTTTTCTTCTGTGTGAATTTGGCTTAATATTTAGCTTACTGGTTTGCCCTTCAGCTGTGTGTATTGTTTTTTTTTAGGACTTTTATCATGTCTTTTTTTTTTTTTTAAACATCTTTATTGGAGTATAATGGCTTTACAATGGTGTGTTAGTTTCTGCTTTATAACAAAGTGAATCAGCTATACATATACACATATCCCCATATCTCCTCCTTCTTGCGTCTCCCTCCCACCCTCCCTATCCCACCCCTCTAGGTGGTCACAAAGCACGGAGCTGCTCTCCCTATGCTATGTGGCTGCTTCCCACTAGCTATCTATTTTACATTTGTTAGTGTATATATGTCCATGCCACTTTGGCTGCGTTGGGTCTTCAATGCTGTGTGTGGAGTTTCTCTAGTTGCTGCGAGTGGGGGCTACACCTTGTTGTGGTGCACGGGTTTCTCATTGCGGTGGCTTCTCTTGTTGTGGAGCATGAGCTCTAGGCATGTGGGCTTCAGTAGCTGCGGCACACAGGTTCAGTAGTTGTGGCTTGCAGGCTCTAGAGTGCAGGCTCAGTAGTTGTGAGATGTGAGCTTAGTTGCTCTGTGGCATGTGGGATCTTCCCAGACCAGGGCTTGAACCCATGTCCCCTGCATTGGCAGGCAGATTCTTAACCACTGTACAACCAAAGAAGCCCCTGTGTGCTATTTTTAATCATTATATTTTTCATCTTAAAAACCCTGGTTCTTTGTCATAGTTGCCTACTCTTGTTTCATAATCTCCTGTCTTTGTTTCATAGTCTTTTTTAGGGAATGTAATTCTTTCCTTTATCTCCCTTAGAATATTTAAGTGTACTATATTAAGAGCTTTTGAGAAAACTCTGTTATTGCTGTTCCCTTTCATAGCATTAGCTTTCCTCAGGTTATTGGTGGTTTCTGGCCAAATGCTTGTCTTCAAGAAAATTTTTCCACATGACTCTCCCACACAGCTTTTTATTACCTGTGAGAGCCTCCTTGTGGGCAGAGCAGCAGGTGTCTGTCCTCGTTGGCACCATGGTGTTGGCTTCTCCTGTCAGTCTATCTTTCTCTTTTAGAGATGTTTTCCTTGTTTTTGACTATGGCTTTGTAGTCATTGATTTCTTTTGTATGTGTGCGATGGTTTGGTACAAGATGTGAAAACTTCAGGAAGTGTCCAGTCCCCTTTCTTAAAATCAGAAATTTTGGATTTTAAAATTCTTAGAAACTACCTGTTTCTAAGATCTCCTGTAAGTCTAAAATTCTATAGTTCTTTAAGTTCTCTTAGGCTTAAAACTACACACTGAAATGAAATTTCAGGGTTTAAAATCTTTTGCTTGTTTTTTCTTTCTTAAAAAGGTCAAATCAGTATTTGCCAAGCAAAATAGAATCTGTACTAAAATATTACAAAACACTGAGTTTTTGTTTGTTTGTGTTTAGCTTTCCTTGCTGTTTATTTCCAAACAAAACTGAAGCCACGTTTAATTTTTCCATATGATCTAGAACCACACTCTCTAACATGATAGCCACTAACTACAAGTAGCTATTTAAATTTAATGCAATTAAAATGAAATAAAATTAAAAAATCAGTTTGTCAGTAGCATTAGCCACATTTCAAGTGCTCATATGTGAGTAGTGATTACCATATCCAGCACAAATATGGAACATTTTCATCATCACATAGATTTCTGTTAGCATACTGATTTAGATTATTGAGATTCCAGGGATATAAACAGTATTTGTCCTTTTAAAATATATGTATTTATGCTTGTGTGAGCGTGTGATTTCTTATATAATTCTGAGTTTCTTTTTTTTTGGCTGTACACAGGTTTCTCCCGTTGCAAAGCACAGGCTCCGGACGCTTAGGCTCAGTGGCCATGGCTCACGGGCCTAGACGCTCCGCGGCATGTGGGATCTTCTCGGACCGGGGCACGAACCCATGTCCCCTGCATTGGCAGGCGGACTCTCAACCACTGCGCCACCAGGGAAGCCCCTCTGAGTTTCTTTAGTGAACAATATTGAATATGGCTATCATATTTAGATCCTTTAGTTAAAATCCTAACAATATAAATAGGCCATCTGAGTTCTTCACTGGTAGAATTCCAACTGGAGTGGCTACTGCTCCCTGTGCTTGTACCATCCAGTCCTGATAGATCAGGAACCAAGATTGATCAGAGTAATGGAAATGACCTACATGTCCCACCTTTTGGAAGTAGAAGCAAAAATAACCTCTCTCATCCATTTTCATCTCCATAAGAAAACCACTTCCATAAAAATAATGTATTAGTTTTCTAACCTGCCATAACAAAATGCCAGAGTGATGGTCTAAACACAAAAATGTATTTTCTCACAGTTCTAGAAGCTAAAAGTCCAAGATCAAGGTGCTGGCAGGGTTGATTTTTCTCTCAGGGCTCTCTCCTTGGTTTGTAGATGGCTGCCCTGTAGATGTCTCCTCAAAGGGTCTTTTCTCTGTGTGCATGCCTCCCTGGTGTCTCTTTCGTGTATCTAAATTTGCACTTCTCATAAGGACACCAGTCATTTTGGATTAGGGCCCACCCTAATGGTCTCATTTTAACTTAATCACCTTTTTAAAGGCCCCATCTCCAAATATAGTCACATGCCAAAGTATTTGGGTTTAGGGCTTCGACATATGAATTTTGGGGGAACATGGTTCAGTCCATAACAGATAATATATATAGGACTGAAAAAAAATATTGTCAACTCCTGTTGTACTAAAAGGTTAGGAGTTCTCCTGGTAAATTTAATTCTTTGTACATTGGAGGACAAGTAGAAAGGTCCAGTGGTTTCACCATGTTAACGTCCTTGTAATTGAAGTCTGTTGTGTATCAGTACTTGCTTTTCCCCACTAATGAGGAGGCTTCAGGGCCTGGGAGTAAATATTCCTTCTAAAAACATAGAGAAGATTAGAAAGTCATCTTGAGATTGTCATTCAACTTTTTAAAGTCTGTGTTCTCCGTTATAAAATGGAAATAATCATAATTGTTTTATAATGCTGTTTTCAAAGTTAATGCCTGTGAAACTACCAAGCACAAATCCTATCTCACAGTCCATGCTCTACAAATATCTGTTGGAAAAAGAGGAGACTGAAGCTTGGTGGTGATCCCTGTGCAAAATTTGCCAGAGGCTTGGTGGTGATCCCTGTGCAAAATTCGTGGGTTAGCTGAGTAAGGGTGTAGGGAATCACCTAATCTGAAAAAACTACTATTCCTGATAGTCTTCCTTTGGGAAAGTCCCTGTGTTCTGTGTCCATTTGGAAGCTCCCTGGAGGAGTTTTTGCTCCATTACATGTCTTCCTGATTAATTACATTAGGAAATAACTAAGAAAAGAACACAAATACTTTTGAATTGGAAGGAAACATAATCCAGCCTTCCACCCAGAGGAGATATCCTTTCTCCTGCACCTTAAGCTTCCCTTGGGCATTCCTCAGTGTACCAAGTTTACTGTCTGACAAGACACATCTTTCCCTTCTAGGGTCTAATTGTTAAGAATTCCTACCATATACTGAGAAAAATATCTTCTTGCCTATCACTTCTAACCCTGGAAGCAATTGCAACATCTCCCAGTCCAGTCTTCAAAACACTCTAAGGAAGTTCTCTGGTGGCCTAAAGGTTAGGATTCTGGGCTTTCATTCGTGGCCCAGGTTCAATTCCCGGTCAGGGAACTGAGATCCTAGAAGTTAAGTGGCATGGCCCAAAAAACAACAACAAAAAACCCCCAACACTCTGAAAGCCAAATTTATAGGCTAGAAAGAGAACAAACTCACTGATTTAATGACAGCATTCACGTTCCACTGGCAGCAGTTTTAAAATGTTGCTCGGCGGACTATCCCTGCAGTTCAAGTTTGCCCATTGTGCATTGAGTCATTAAAGGTGTGTGGGTGAGTGGGTGATGCCAACCTCATGGAGAGTTGGCTGAATGATTAATGGCCTTGGCTTCTGATTTTAAAGGTTCCCATTAATTACAAGGGTTTGAGACTTTTTCATGAAGACTGTTATGTCTTCTTCTGCCACCTCCTCACTTTCTCATAAAGTGAATGAGTGTTTTTAATTTTAGAGTGTGGAAACCATTTCTTGTCATTTCCTTTTGGAACTTTCTGGACAAAATCATCCTAAAAACACATTTTTTTAATCCTATAATATCTGAACAGCTCTAGAATAAGAAGAAAACTGGTAAAAATGTACTCCTGAAGTTTTATCTTGTGGAGTTATTATCTTTATTGTGGGGAATTTCAAGGACAGTATTTATAGAGACCTTAACAAAACAAGGATGTCAGTATCATTGGAATCATTAAAATGTGGAAGAAGCTTGTATTTGTCCTCACTGCCTCCTTACCAGGGATGGATAAATGGTTATGTGAGATGAGAGTACGGTGGAGTAGAACTAGCCCCAAAATATGGGTCAGGGAACCTGGGTTCGAACCTGTGAAATAAACTGGCTATATTGCACATAATTTTCGTTGGCCTCAGTTTTGTCATCAAAATAATAAATGTGAAATATAGATAAGGTTATGTGAAGAACATAGAAAAATCTATATAAATATTGGTCAAATTTTTATTTAACGCACACTCACCTCTTGTCTTATAACACTTTATGACTCCCAGACTTTTAGCCATACTGTGCAAAATTGAGTTTATCCTCTCTGATAACCTTTCAAGGTCAGCAGCAAACTGACCAACAGGGTTTGGAAAGTAGCATTAGTGTTGTGGAAAGGATTTGGAGTCATATGTTCCTGGGTTCAAATTCTAGCTTAACTTACCCACATAATCTTAAGTTACTTTACTTCCTTGATTTAATATCTAAAATGGTAGTAATGTAATTTACATCATTGGATTATTGTAAGGATAGAAAAGATAATGTGTATAAAGTAACTCCATAGGGCCTGCCACCTAGCAGGTACTTATTAAATATCACGAATACATAAAAACCTCTGCTCCCTCCTACCTTCCCTCCCTTCTTTCCTTTCTTCATTCCATTAAAAATCACTCACTCTCTGACCAGCCAAGATGGAACATGCGATAGAGAATGGAGGAGGTGGAGGGAGGAGTAGATGTGGCTGGATCCAGAGAGTCAGCAGGACAGGAAAACAATCTACCTTGATCTTGTCCCTCTGTTAAGGGATAAGAATCTTGTGAGGAATTATTCTCTCCTTTCATCCCAGATCCCTGATGGGTCCTCCCTAAAACATAGAGGAGGAGTAGAAGAAAGATCAAGGAAAGATCCTTGGTCTTAAAACTCTCTACAATTGCTCTCTTATAGTATCTCCTTTCTCAGGCCAGGACAGAGGGCTGAAAATAAATGCATAAGCTCTCTGAGCTACTTGGAGAAGTGCCCAAAAATTACATTTTTGACTTATACTTCACACAGCAAATGAGAGACCTTCAGATTTTGCTTGCATGTAACCATACTGAGTCTCAAAATGAATCTACTTGGAATATCTTCACAGTAATATTTCCCCAGCATGAGGAGGTTATAAATACTCAGGGTCACGCCTGCTAACCTAACAAGCCAAGTTGAAGTTGATCCTGGTTACAGTTGATCTCAGGGCTCCCTGGAATGGACAGGGTGAGGCCCTGATTAGGCATGCACCTGGGAAATTCAGTTCAGACCAGAAGCAGCCCAAGGTAATGTGAAGAGCTCTGCATGATAAATTCAGAGACATGGATGCTAGTCCAGACTCCATCATGACTTGTCTGGGACCTCAGGCAGATCTTCTGAGCTTTTAAGGACTTGATTCCTCATCTTTAAAATGTGGATAATTATCCTTATACCGCTTTGCCTCACAGTGATATGATGAAGACTAATGCAGATTACAGGTGATTATAGGTATGTGTCTTATATAAAACCAAAATGCTATCATTATCTTTAATAATAGTCCACTGAAGTGTTGCCATAACTGTCCTGGGGCTCTAATCTATGGGACCACTTTATAATGAGGTCTTTTGGGAATTCCAGTAACAAAATGTCCTTGGATGCCATTCAAATTGGACAAGAATCATAGTGTTAGAGAGTATTAGAGCTGGAAGGGATCATAATACCTCTAGTCCAACCCTCTCATTTTACAGATGAAGAAAAAGAGTCCTAGATAAAGAAAGGGACTTACCTCAGGTCACCTAGCTATACAGTGGAAGAGCTGGTATAGGAACACACTGGCTCTATACACTGAATTTTACTTTTACATAGAGAGTGCATAAACTACTTCTTCCCTTCATCACTGCCAGAGCTATAGCTTGACCCCTCCTCATTTCTCAGATGAAGTCTCATAATAGTTCTATCTAGCTTTCAATTTGACAGTGCAATCTCATTCTACTTACTGCCACTGTGAGCTTTTAAAAGTACAGATCTGATTATAAACACACATACACTCACCATTTAAATACCTTAATGCTTCTCCATTACCATCAATATAAAATTAGAATTTCTTAAATTAGGGAATAAGGTACATCATCCTGGATCCACCTCACATCCAGGTTCCCTTTTACTAGGACTTAACCTTCCAGACCTCCCAACTTGCTTATCATTTAGCAAGTGATCAGTGCTTTCTCTTCCTCCCTTTACTTTCAGAGTGATCTTCCCTCTACCTGAAGCCCTGTTTCCCCACTTCTTTATACAGAAATTCCCTCCTAGTCACCCATTATGTAACCTCCTCTGCCACATCCAAGACCCATGCTATAGGTGCTTTATTCTCACTCCAGACACACTTTTATTATAACATCTCCACATGGTGGGAGCTGGAAGAATCAGAGCACGGCTGGCATAACTGACCTTTAGAGTCTGTGTCAAGGGAGACCTTCAGATGGCAGAAGAGTAAGACGTGGAGATCACCTTCTTCCCCCCACGAATACATCAGAAATACATCTACATGTGGAACAACTCCTACAGAACACCTACTGAATGCTGGCAGAAGACCTCAGACTTCCCAAAAGGCAAGAAACTCACCACATACTTGGGTAGGGCAAAAGAAAAAACAGAGACAAAAGAATAGGGAAGGGACCAGCACCTCTAGGAGGGAGCTGTGAAGGAGGAAAAGTTTCCACACACTAGGAGGCCCCTTCACTGGCAGAGATGGGGGGTGGATGGGGGGGAAGCTTTGGAGCCTTCAAGGGGAGAGCAGCAACAGGTGTGCAGAGGGCAAAGTGGAGATATCCCCATGCAGAGAATCAGTGGCGACCAGCACTCACCAGCATGAGAGACTTGTCTGCTCACCTGCCAGGGTGGGTGGGAGCCGGAAGCTGAGACTCAGGCTTTGGAGGTCGGATCCCAGGGAGAAGACTGGGGTTGGCTGCGTGAACACAGCCTGAAGGGGACTAGTGTGCCACAGCTAGCAGGGAAGGAGTCTCAGAAAAAGTCTGGACCTGCTGAAGAGGCAAGAGACCATTGTTTCGGAGTGCACGAGGAGAGGGGATTCAGAGCACCACCTAAACGAGCTCCAGAGACAGGCGCGAGTCGCGGCTATCACTGTGGACACAAGAGACAGACATGAAACGCTAAGGCTGCTATTTCAGACACAAAGAATCCTGTGTGCAAGCACAGGTCACTATCTACACCTCCCCTCTTGTGAGCCTGTGCAGCCTGCCACTGCCAGGTCACCTGATCCAGGGACAACTTCCCTGGAGAACACACAGTGAGCCTCAGGCTTGTGTAATGTCATGCCAGCCTCTGCCGCCACAGGCTCACTCCACATTCTGTACACCTCCCTCCCCATGGCCTGAGTGAGCCAGAGCCCGCTAATCAGCTGCTACTTTAACCCCGACCTGTCTGGCTGGGGAACAAACGCCCTCAGGTGACCAACATGCAGAGGCAGGGCCAATCTGAAGCTGAACCCCAGGAGCTGTGCAAACAAAGAAGAGAAAGGGAAATCTCTCCCAGCAGCCTCAGGAGCAGCGGATTAAACGTCCACAATCAACTTAATGTACCCTGCATCTCTGGAATACCTGAACAGGCAATGAATTATCCCAAATTGAGGTAGTCGACTGTGGGAGTGACTGTAGACTTGGGGTTTGCTTTCTGCATCTAACTTCTTTATGGTTTTATGTTTATCTGAGCTTAGTATTTAGAGTTTATTATCATTGGTAGATTTCTTTATTGATTTGGTAGCTCTTTTCCCTTTATATATATATATATTTTTTTTTTCCTTTGTCTCTTTTTGTGAATGTGTATGTGGATGCCTCTTTGTGTGATTTTGTCTGTATAGCTTTGCTTTCACCATTTGTCCTGGAGTTCTAACTGTCTGATTTTTTGTTCATTTGTTTGTTTGTTATTGGATATGTTTTGGTGCTTGTTATCATTGGTGGATTTGTTTTTTCATTTGGTTGCTCTCTTCATTCTTTCTTTTGTTCTTCTTTTTCTTTTTTTAATTACTTTTTAATTTTTTAATAAGTTTTTATTTTAACAACTTTATTTTATTTATTTCTATTTTTCTCCCTTTTCTTCTGAGCCGTGTGGCTGACAGGGTCTTGGTTCTCTAGCTGGGAGTCAGGCCTGTGCCTCTGAGGTTGGAGAGTGGAGTTCAGGGCACTGGTCTGCCAGAGACCTCCGGGGTCCAAGTAATATCAAACAGCAAAAGCTCTCCTAGAGATTTACATCTCAACACTAAGACCCAGCTCCACTAAATGACCAGCAATACACTGCTGGACACCCTATGCCAAACAAGTAGCAAGACAGGAACACAATCCCACCCATTAGCAGAGAGGCTGCCTAAAATCATAACAAGGTCACAGACACCCCCAAACAAAACACTGGACGTGGTCCTGCCCAGCAGAGAGACAAGATCCAGCCTCATCGACCAGAACACAGGCACCAGTCCCCTCCACCAGGAAGCCTACCCAACCCACTGAACCAAACTTAGCCACTGGGGGAAGACACCAAAAACAGTGGGAACTATGAACTGGCAGCCTGTGAAAAGGAGACCCCTAAACACAGTAAGTTAAGCAAAATGAGAAGGCAGAGAAACACACAGCAGATGAAGGAGCAAGGTAAAAACCCACCAGACCAAACAAATGCAGGGGAAATAGGAGTCTACCTAAAAAAGAATTCAGAGTAATGATAGCAAAGATGATCCAAAATCATGGAAGTAGAATGCAGAAAATACAAGAAATGTTTAAAAAGAACATAGAAGAAGTAAAGAGCAAACAAACTATGATGAGCAACACAATAAATGAAATTAACAATCTCTACAAGAAATCAATAGCAAAATAACTGAGGCAGAAGAATGGATAGGTGACCTGGAAGATAAAATAGTGGAAATAACAACCACAGAGCAGAATAAAGAAAAAAGAATGAAAAGAATGGAGGGCAGTCTCAGAGACCTCTGGGACATAATTAAATGCATCAACATTCGAATTATAGGGGCCCAGAAGAAGAGGAGAAGAAGAAAGGAGCTGAAAAATTATTTGAAGAGATTATAGTTGAAAACTTCCCTAATAAGGAAAAGGAAATAATCATTCAAGTCTAGGAACTGCAGAGAGACCCATACAGGATAAATCCAAGGAGAAATGTGCCAAGACACATATTAATCAAACTGTCAAATATTAAATACAAAGAAAAAATATTAAAAGCAGCAAGGGAAAAACAACAAATAACATACAAGGGAATACCAGCAAGGTTAAGAGCTGATCTTAGGCAGAAGTTCTGCAAGCCAGAAGGGAGTGTCAGGACATATTTAAAGTGATGAAAGAGAAAAACCTACAACCAAGATTACACTACCCAGCAAGCATCTCATTCAGATTTGATGGAGAAATCAAAACCTTTACAGCAAGCAAAAGCTAAGAAAATTCAGCACCACCAAACTAGCTTTACAACAAATGCTAAAGAAACTTCTCTAGTCAGAAACACAAGAGAAGGAAAAGACCTACAATAACAAATACAAAACAATTAAGAAAATGGTAATAGGAAAATACATATCGATAACTACCTTAAATGTGAAAGGATTAAATGCTCCAACCAAAAGACAGAGATTGGCTGAATGGGTATAAAAACAAGACTGGTATATATGCTGTCTACAAGAGACCCACTTCAGACGTAGGGACACATACAGACTGAAGTGAGGTATTCCATGCAAATGGAAATCAAAAGAAAAGTGGAGTAGAAATTCTCATATCACACAAAATAAACTTTAAAATAAACACTATTGCAAGAGACAAAGAAGGACACTACATAATGATCAAGGGATCAATCCAAGAAGAAGATATAAAAATTTTAAATATTTATGCACCCAACATAGAAGCATATCAATATATAAGGCAAAAGCTAACAGCCATAAAAGGGGAAAACGACAGTAACACAATCTTAGAAGGGAGTTTTAAACCTCAGTTTCACCAATGAACAGAACATCCAAAATGAATGGGTCACAAATCTTGGGTCACAAATCAAGCCTTGGTAAATTTAAGAAAACTGAAATCATATCAAGTATCAATTCTGACCACAATGCTATGAGACTAGATATCAATTACAGGAAACAACCTGTAAAAAATACAAACACATGGAGACTAAACAATACACTACTTAATAACCAAGAGTTCACTG
Organism: Platanista minor; assembly: GCA_004363435.1. Classification (NCBI taxonomy): domain Eukaryota; kingdom Metazoa; phylum Chordata; class Mammalia; order Artiodactyla; family Platanistidae; genus Platanista; species Platanista minor. Next base: position 27,817 of record RJWK010015520.1, read on the forward strand.
AAGAAATCAAAGATGAAATAAAAAAATACCTAGAAACAAATGACAATGAAAACATGATGACCCAAAACCTATGGGATACAGCGAAAGCAGTTCTAAGAGGGAAGTTTATAGCAATACAAGCCTACCTGAAGAAACAAGAAATATCTCAAATAAACAACCTAATCTTACACCTAAAGCAATTAGAGAAAGAAGAACAAAAAACCCCAAAGTTGGCAGGAAAGAAATCATAAAGATCAGATCAGTAATAAATGAAAAAGAAATGAAGGAAACAATAGCAAAGATCAATAAAACTAAAAGATGGTTCTTTGAGAAGATAAAAAAGTTGATAAACCATTAGTCAGACTCATCAAGAAAAAAAGGGAGAAGACTCAAAACAATAGAATTAGAAATGAAAAAGGAGAAGTAACAACTGACATTGTAGAAATACAAAGGATCACGAGAGATTACTACAAAAAACTTTAGACCAATGAAATGGACAACCTGGAAGAATTGAACAAATTCTTAGAAAAACACAACCTTCTGACACTGAACCAGGAAGAAATAGAAAATATAAATACACCAATTACAAGCACTGAAACTGAAACTGTGATTAAAAATCTTCCAACAAACAAAAGCCCAAGACCAGATGGCTTCACAGGCAAACTCTATCAAACATTTAGAGAAAAGCCAACACGTACCCTTCTCAAACTCTTCCAAAATATAGCAGAGGGAGGAATACTCCAAAACTCATTCTACAAGGTAACCATCACCCTGATACCAAAAGCAGACAAAGATGTCACAAAAAAGAAAACAACTGCCCAATATCAATAATGAACACAGGTGCAAAATCCTCAACAAAATACTAGTAAACAGAGTGTAACAGCAGATTAAAAGGATCATACACCATGATCAAGTGGGGTTTATCACAGGAATACAAGGATGCTTCAATATACAGAAATCAATCAATGTGATACACCATATTAACAAATTGAAGGAGAAAAACCATGTGATCATCTCAATAGATGCAGAAAAGGTTTTCAACAAAATTCAACACCAGTTTATGATTAAAAACCCTCCAGAAAGTAGGCTTAGAGGGAACTTACCTCAACATAATAAGGGTTATATATGATAAACCCACAGCCAACGTCGTTGTCAGTGGTGAAAAACTGAAACCATTTCCATGAAGATCAGGAAGAAGAGAAGGTTGCGCATTCTCACCATTATTATTCAACAGAGTTTTGGAATTTTTAGCCACAGCAATCAGAGAAGAAAAAGAATTAAATGGAATCCATATTGGAAAAGAACAAGTAAAGCTGTCACTGTTTTCAGATTACATGATATTATACATAGAGAATCCTAAAGATGCTACCAGAAAACTACTAGAGCTAATCAATGAATTTGGTAAAGTGGCAGGATACAAAATTAATGCACAGAAATCTCTTGCACTCCTATACACTAAAGGTGAAACCTCTGAAAGAGAAATTAAGGAAACACTCCCATTTACCACTACAACGAAAAGAATAAAATACCTAGGAATAAACCTACCTAAGGAGACAAAAGACCTGTATGCAGAAAATTATAGGACACTGATGAAAGATGTTAATGATGATACAAACAGATGAAGAGATATACCATGTTCTTGGATTGGAAGAACCAACAGTGTGAAAATGACTATAATACCCAAAGCAATCTACAGATTCAATGCAATCCCTATCAAACTACGAATGGCATTTTTCACAGAACTAGAACAAATAATTTCAGAATTTGTATGGAAACATAAATGACCCCGACGAGCCAAAGCAAAAATGAGAAAGAAAAATGGAGGTGGAGGAATCAGGCTCCCTGGCTGCAGACTCTACTACAAAGCTACAGTAATCAAGAAAGTATGGTACTGGCAGAAAAACAGAAATATAGATCAGTGGAACAGGATACAAAACCCAGAGATAAACCCAGGCACATATGGTCACCTTATTTTTGATAAAGGAGGCAAGAATATACAATGGAGAAAGGACAGCCCCTTCAATAAGTGGTGCTGGGAAAACTGGACAACTACATGTATAAGAATTAAATTAGAACACTCCCTAACACCATACACCAAAATAGACTCAAAATGGATTAAAGACCTAAATGTAAGGCCAGTCGCTATAAAACTCTTAGAGGAAAACATAGGCAGAACACTCTATGACATAAATCACAGCAAGATCCTTTTTGACCCACCTCCTAGAGAAATGGAAATAAAACCAAAAATAAACAAATGGGGCCTAATGAAACTTATAAGTTTTTGCACAACAAAGAAAACCATAAACAAGAGGCAAAGACAACCCTCAGAATGGGAGAAAATATTTGCAAATGAAGCAACTTACAAAGGATTCATCTCCAAAATTTACAAACAGCTCAAGCAGCTCAGTATCAAAAAAACAAACAACCCAAACCAAAAATGGACAGAAGACCTAAATAGACATTTCTCCATAGAAGATATACAGATTGCCAACAAACACATGAAAGGATGCTCAACATCACTAATCATTACAGAAATGCAAATCAAAATTACAATGAGATATCACCTCACACTGGTCAGAATGGCCATCATAAAAAAATTTATGATCAATAAATGCTGGAGAGGGTGTGGAGAAAGGGAACCCTACTGCACTATTGGTGGGAATGTAAATTGATACAGCCACTATGGAGAACAGTATGGAGATTCCTTATAAAGCTAAAAATCGAACTACCATATGACCCAGCAATCCCACTACTGGGCATATACCCTGAGAAAAGCATAATTCAAAAAGAGTCATGTACCACAATGTTCATTGCAGCTGTATTTACAATAGCCAGGACATCGAAGCAGCCTAAGTTGCTCAATGGCTAAAGAAGATGTGGCACATATATATAATGGAATATTATTCAGCCATAACAAAATGAAATTGAGTTATTTGTAGTGAGGTGGATGGACCTAGAGTCTGTCATACAGAGTGACGTAAGTCAGAAAGACAGAAACAAATACTGTATGCTAACTCATATATATGGAATCTTAAGGAAAAAAAAAGGTTCTGAAGAACCTAGGGACAGGACAGGAATAAAGATGCAGATGTAGAGAATGGACTTGAGGACATGGGGAGGGGAAAGGGTAAGCTGGGAAAAAGTGAGAGAGTGGCATGGACATGTATACACTACCAAATGTAAAATAGAGAGCTCGTGTGAAGCAACCCCATAGCACAGGGAGATCAGCTCGCTGCTTTGTGACTACCTAGAGGGGTGGGATAGGGAGGATGGGAGGGAGACACAAGAGGGTGGAGATATGGGGATATGTGTATATGTATAACTGATTCACTTTGTTATAACGCAGAGTCTAACACACCATTGTAAAGCAATTATACTCCAATACAGATGTTAAATAAATAAATAAATAAATAACGATTTATAGATTGGTGTGCCATCACCAATCTTCTATGATTCTATGTAATAATGGAGGAATGGAGTTTCAGGGAAGACTTTATGTAGGAGTAGGGATTTGAAGGATCCAGGAGGTTGGAAAAGAAGAGAGAAAGAAATATATCAATTTTCATTTGTCCATGGGTTGTTTTATGAGACACAGCAGTCTGTCACCCAAGTCATGTTATAATGTTCCTACAAGCAGGGCTCACATCTTTCTAATTCTTGACTCTTGGTCTCTCCCTGTCCCCACACCTCGTGCTCAGACAGGGCTCTATAAGAAGACATGTGGCAACACAATGAAGTATACCTGTCTCAGTATATTACAAAGAAAAATTACTCACTGTCACTTCTGCTGCATTCAAATAATGCCACTGTCCTCTCTTTCTCTTCTTCTGCCTCCTTCTCTCTCTCCTCCTCCTCCTCTTCTTATAGGTAGTAACTTAGGAGAAGATGTAGGAGGGCTGAGGAGGAATGCTCCAGGTCACTCAGAATGAACTGTTCAGGTGTCTCTAGTAACCCCATTCCTCCTAGAGTAGGTGAAGGAAATAATTTTAAAAACAGTATTCAGTAATTGCAGTATAACCTTACTGATTTATACAGTCTATAGTGTCCTAAAGCATCATTATTAGATGAATAAAAAAACTTAGGAAGCTGCAGATGGCATTATTTCATTCTTTTCTATGGTTGAGTAATATTCCATGGATGGACCTAGAGATTATCATACTGACTGAAGTATGTCGGACAAAGAAAGTAAAATATAAGATATCGTTTATATGTGGAATCTAAAAAAAAAAGTACAAATAAACTTATCTAGAAAACATAAATAGAGACACAGATGTAGAAAATAAACTTATGGTTACCAGGGGGAAAAGCCAGGGTGGGAGAAGGGATAAACTGGAAGATTGGGATTGACATATACACACTACTATATATAAAATAGATAACTAATAAGGACCTCTTATATAGCACAGGAAACTCTACTCAATATTCTGTAACGGACCCTTCTCAAAGATGGCAGAAGAGTAAGACGTGGAGATCACCTTCCTCCCCACAAATACATCAGAAATACATCTACATGTGGAACAACTACAGAACACCTACTGAACGCTGGCAGAAGACCTCAGACTTCCTAAAGGGCAAGAAACTCCCCATGTACCTGGGTAGGGCAAAAGAAAAAAGGAAAAACAGAGACAAAAGAATAGGGATGAGACCTGCACCTCTAGGAGGGAGCTGTGATTGAGGAAAGGTTTCCACACGCTAGAAGCCCCTTTGCAGGTGGAGACGGCGGGTGGTGGAGGGGGAAGCTTCGGAGCCGTGGAGGAGAGCACAGCAACAGGGTTGTGGAGGGCAAAGCGGAGAGATTCCCGCACAGAGGAGCGGTGCTGACCAGCACTCACCAGCTGGAAAGGCTTGTCTGCTCACCTGCTGGGGTGGGCGGGGGCTGGGAACTGAGGCTTGGGCTTTGTTGGATCCCAGGGAGAGGACTGGGGTTGGCTGAAGGGATTAGTGTGCCACAGCTAGCTGGGAGGGAGTCTGGAAGAAGGTCTGAAACTGGTGAAGAGGCAAGAGACTTTTTCTCGCCTCTTTGTTTCCTGGTGCGTGAGGAGAGGGGATTAAGAGTGTCGCTTAAAGGAGCTCCAGAGACAGGCGCGAGCCGCGGCTATCAGCATGGACCCCAGAGATGGGCATGAGATGCAAAGGCTGCTGCTGCAGTCACCAAGAAGCCTGTGTGCAACCTCAGGTCAATATCCACACATCCCCTCCAGGGGTCCTGTGCAGCCTGCCACTGCCAGCATTCTGTGATCCAGGGACAACTTCCCCAGGAGAACACACGGCATGCCTCAGGCTGGTGCAATGTTATGCTGGCCTCTGCCGCCGCAGGCTCGCCCCACACTTCATACCCCTCCATCCTCCCGGCCTGAGTGAGCCAGAGCCCCCGAATCAGCTGCTCCTTTAACCCCGTTCTGTCTGAGTGAAGAACAGACGCTCTCAGGTGACCTACCTGCAGAGGCGGGGCCAATCCAAAGCTGAACCACAGGAGCTGTGCAAACAAAGAAGAGAAAGGGAAATCTCTCCCAGCAGCCTCAGGAGCAGCAGATTAAATCTCCACAGTCAACTTGATGTACTCTGCATCTGTGGAATACCTGAATAGACAATGAATTATTGTCTATTCCCCAAATTGAGGAGGTGGACTTTGGGAGCAAAAAAGTATATATATTTTTTTCCCTTTTTTTCCTTTTGTGAATGTGTATGCATATGCTTCTCTGTGTGACTTTGTATAGCTTTGCTTTTACCTTTTGTCCTAGGGTTCTGTCTGTCCGTTTTTTTTATTTTTAGTATAGTTTTCAGCACTTGTTATCATTGTTGGATTTGGTTTTTGGTGTGGTTGCTTTCTTCTTTCTTTCTTTCTTTTTTTTAATTATGTAAAAATTGCTTTTTAATAATTATTTTTGTTTTTTATTTTAATAACTTTTATTTTACCTTTTTCTTTCTTTTTTCTTTCTTTCTTTCTTTCCTTTCTTTCCTTCTTTCCTTCTTTCTTTCTTTCTTTCCTTCCTTCCTTCCTTCCTTCCTTCTTTCTTTCTTTCTTTCTTTCTTTCTTTCTTTCTTTCTTTCTTTCTTTCTTTCTTTCTTTCTTTCTTTCTTTCTTTCTTTCTTTCTTTCTTTCCTTCTTTCTTTCTCCCTCCCTTTTATTCTGAGACATGTGGATGAAAGGCTCTTGGTGCTCCGTCCACGCAACAGGGCTGTGCCTCTGAGGTGGGAGAGCCAAGTTCAGGACATTGGGCTACCAGAGACCTCTTAGCTCCATGTAATATCAAATGGCAAAAATCTCCCAGAGATCTCCATCTCAACGCCAAGACCAAGCTCCACTCAATGACAAGCAAACTACAGTGCCAGACACCCTACGCCAAACAACCAGCAAGACAGGAAAACAACCCCACCCATTAGCAGATAGGCTGCCTAAAATCATAATAAGGTAACAGACACCCAAAAACACAACACAGAATGTGAAACTGCCCACCAGAAAGACAAGATGCAGCCTCATCCACCAGAAAACAGGCACTAGTCTCCTCCACCAGGAAGCTTACACAACAGACTGAACCAACCCTAGCCACTGGGGGCAGACACCAAAAACAACGGAAACTACGAAACTGCAGCCTGCGAAAAGGAGAACCCAAACAGTAAGTTAAGCAAGATAAGAAGACAAAGAAACACACAGCAGATGAAAGAGCAAGGTAAAAACCCACCAGACCAAACAAATGAAATGGAAATAGGCAGTCTACCTATTGTTTCTGAAAAAGAATTCAGAATAATGATAGTAAAGATGATCCAAAATTTTGGAAATAGAATGGAGAAAACACAAGAAATGATTAAAAACAACCTAGAAGAACTAAAGAGCAAAAAAACTATGATGAGCAACTCAATAAATGATATTAAAAATTCTCTAGAAGGGATCACTAGCAGATAACTGAGGCAGAAGAACAGATAAGTGAACTGGAAGATAAAAGAGTGGAAATAGCTACTACAGAGCAGAACAAAAAAAAAAAAGAATGAAAAGAATTGAGGACAGTCTCAGAGACCTCTGGGACAATATTAAACACACCAACATTCCAGTTATAGGGTTTCCAGAAGAAGAAGGGAAAAATAAAGGGACAGAAAATATTTGAAGAGATTATAGTTGATAACTTCCCTAATATGGGTAAGGAAATAGTTAATCAAGTCCAGGAATCAAAGAGAGTCCCATACAGGATAAATCCAAGGAGACACATGCCAAGACACATATTAATCAAAAATTAAATACAAAGAAAAAATATTAAAAGCAGCAAGGGAAAAACAACAAATAACATACAAGGGAATCTCCATAAGGTTAACAGCTGATCTTTCAGCAGAAACTCTGCAAGCCAGAAGGGAGTGACAGGACATATTTAAAGTGATGAAAAGGAAAAACCTACAACCAAGATTACTCTATCCAGTAAGAATCTCATTCAGATTTGATGGAGAAATTAAAATTTTACAGACAAGCAGAAGCTAAGAGAATTCAGCACAACCAAACCAGTTTACAGCACATGCTAAAGGAACTTCTCTAGGCAGGAAACACAAGAGAAGGAAAAGACATACAATAACAAACCCCAAATAATTAAGAAAATGGTAATAGGAACACACATATCAATAATTACCTTAAATGTAAATGGATTAAATGCTCCAACCAAAAGACATAGACTGGCTGAATGGATACAAAAACAAGACCCATATATATGCTGTCTACAAGAGACCCACTTCAGACCTAGTGACACATACAGAATGAAAAAGAGGGGATGGAAAAAGATATTCCATGCGAATGGAAATCAAAAGAAAGCTGGAATAGCAATTCTCATATCAGACAAAATAGACTTTAAAACAAAAACTAATACAAGAGACAAAAAAGGACACTACATAAAGATCAATGGATCAATCCAAGAAGATATAACAATTGTACATATTTATGCACCCAACATAGGAGCACCTCAATATATAAGGCAAATACTAACAGCCATAAAAGGGGAAATCCACAGTAACACAATCATAGTGGGGACTTTAACACCCTACTTTCACCAATGGACAGATCATCCACAATGAAAATAAATAAGGAAACACAAGCTTTAAATGATACATTAAACAAGATAGACTTAATTGATATTTATAGGACATTCCATCCAAAAACAACAGAATACACTTTCTTCTCAAGTGCTCATGGAACATTCTCCAGGGTAGATCATATCTTGGGTCACAAATCAAGCCTTGGTAAATTTAAGAAAATTGAAATCATATCAAGTATCTTTTCTGACCACAACACTCTGTGACTAGATATCAACTACAGGAAAAAAAACTGTAAAAAATACCAACACGGGCTTCCCTGGTGGCACAGTGGTTGAGAGTCCACCTGCCGATGCAGGGGACACGGGTTCGTGCCCCGGTCCAGAAGACCTCACATGCCGCGGAGCGGCTAGGCCCATGAGCCATGGCCGCTGAGCCTGTGCGTCCGGAACCAGTGCTCTGCAACGGGAGAGGCCACAACAGTGAGAGGCCTGTGTAACGCAAAAAAAAAAAAAAAAAAAAAAAAAAAAAAAAAAAAAAAAAAAAAAAAAAA
>RJWK010015521.1:0-36351 GCA_004363435.1 Platanista minor
CCCACGTCTCAACAAATGACCCAATTTCGTTCCTTTTATGGCTGAGTAATATTCCATTGTATATATGTGCCACATCTTCTTTATCCATTCGCCTGTCAATGGGCATTTACGTTGCTTCCGTGACCTGGCTATTGTAAATAGTGCTGCAATGAACACTGGGGTGCATATGTCTTCTTTTTTTTTTTTTTTTTGCAGTACGTGGGCCTCTCGCTGTTGTGGCCTCTCCCGTTGCGGAGCACAGACTCCGGACGCACAGGCTCAGCGGCCGTGGCTCACGAGCCCAGCCGCTCCACGGCATGTGGGATCTTCCTGGACTGGGGCACGAACCCGTGTCCCCTGCATCGGCAGGCGGACTCTCAACCACTGCGCCACCAGGGAAGCCCCATGTGTCTTCTTGAATTATGGTTTTCTCTGGGTCTATGCCCAGTAGTGGGATTGATAGATCTTATGGTAATTCTATTTTTAGTTTTTTAAGGAACCTCCATACTGTTCTCCATAGTGGCTGTATCAATTTACATTCCCACCAACAGTGCAAGAGGGTTCCCTTTTCTCCACACCCTCTCCAGCATTTGTTGTTTGTAGATTTTCTGAGGATGCCCATTCTAACTGGTGTGAGGTGATACCTCATTGTAGTTTTAATTTGCATTTCTCTAATAATTAGTGATGTTGAGCAGCTTTCCATGTGCTTCTTGGCCATCTGTATGTCTTCCTTGGAGAAATGTCTGTTTAGATGTGCTGCCCATTTTTGGATTGCGTCATTTGTTTTTTTAATATTGAGCTGCATGAGCTGTTTATATATTTTGGAGATTAATCCTTTGTCCGTTGATTCATTTGTAAATATTTTCCCCCATTCTGAGGGTTGTCTTTTTGTCTTGTTTATGGTTTCCTTTGCTGTGAAAAAGCTTTTAAATTTCATTAGGTCCCATTTGTTTATTTTTGTTTTTATTTCCATTACTCTAGGAGGTGGATCAAAAAAGATCTTGCTGTGGTTTATGTCAAAGAGTGTTCTTCCTATGTTTTCCTCTAAGAGTTTTATAGTGTCCAGTCTTACATTTAGGTCTCTAATCCATTTTGAGTTTATTTTTGTGTATGGTGTTAGGGAGTGTTCTAATTTCATTCTTTTACATGCAGCAGTCTAGTTTTCCCAGCACCACTTATTGAAGAGACTGTCTTTTCTCCACTGCATATCCTTGCCTCCTTTGTCATAGATTAGTTGACCATATGCATGGGTTTATCTCCGGGCTTTCTATCTTGTTCCATTGATCTATATTTCCGTTTTTGTGCCAGTACCATATTGTCTTGATTACTGTAGCTTTGTAGTATAGTCTGAAGTCAGAGAGTCTGATTCCTCCAGCTCCGCTTTTTTCCCTCAAGATTGCTTTGGCTGTTCTGGGTCTTTCGTGTCTCCATACAAATTTTAAGATTTTTTGTTCTAGTTCTATAAAAAATGCCACTGGAATTTGATAGGGATTGCACTGAATCTGTAGATTGCTTTGGGTAGTATAGTCATTTTCACAATACTGATACTTCCAATCCAAGAACATCGTTTATCTCTCCATCTGTTGTTATCATCTTTAATTTCTTTCATCAGTGTCCTATAGTTTTCTGCATACAGGTCTTTTGTCTCCCTAGGTAGGTTTATTCCTAGGTATTTTATTCTTTTTGTTGCAATGGTGAATGGGATTGTTTCCTTAATTTCTCTTTCTGGTCTTTTGTTTTTAGTGTATAGGAATGCAAGAGATTTCTGTGCATTAATTTTGTATCCTGCAACTTTACCAAATTCATTGATTAGCTCTAGTAGTTTTCTGGTGGCATCTTTAGGATTCTCTATGTATAGTATCATGTCATCTGCAAACAGTGACAGTTTTACTTCTTCTTTTCCAACTTGGATTCCTCTCATTTCTTTTTCTTCTCTGATTGCCGTGGCTAGGACTTCCAAAACTGTGTTGGATAATGGTGGTGAGAGTGGACATCCTTGTCTTGTTCCTGATCTTACAGGAAATGCTTTCAGTTTTTCACCATTGAGAATGATGTTTGCTGTGGGTGTGTCGTATATGGCCTTTATTATGTTGAGGTAGGTTCCGTCTATGCTTACTTTCTGGAGAGTTTTTATCATAAATTGGTGTTGAATTTTGTCAAAAGCTTTTGCTGCACCTATTGAGATGATCATATGGTTTTTATTCTTCAGTTTGTTAATATGGTGTATCACATTGATCGATTTGCGTATATTGAAGAATCCTTGTATCCCTGGGATAAATCCCACTTGATCATGGTGTATGATCCTTTTAACGTGTTGTTGGATTCTGTTGGCTAGTATGTTGTTGAGGATTTTTGCATCTATATTCATCAGTGATATTGGTCTGTAATTTTCTTTTTTTGTAGTATCTTTGTCTGGTTTCGGTATCAGGGTGATGGTAGCCTCATAGAATGAGTTTGGGAGTGTTCCTTCCTCTGCAATTTTTTGGAAGAGTTTGAGAAGGATGGGTGTTAGCTCTTCTCTAAATGTTTGATAGAATTCACCTGTGAAGCCATCTGGTCCTGGACTTTTGTTTGATGGAAGATTTTTAATCACAGTTTCAATTTCATTGCTTGTGATTGGTCTGTTCATATTTTCTATTTCTTCTTGGTTCAGTCTTGGAAGGTTATAGTTTTCTAAGAATTTGTCCATTTCTTCCAGGTTGTCCATTATATTGGCATAGAGTTGCTTGTAGTAGTCTCTTAGGATGCTTTGTATTTCTGTGGTATCTGTTGTAAATCTCCTTTTTCTTTTGTAATTTTATTGATTTGAGTCCTCTTCCTCTTTTTCTTGATGAGTCTGGCTAATGGTTTATCAATTTTGTTTATCTTCTCAAAGAACCAGCTTTTAGTTTTATTGATCTTTGCTGTTGTTTTCTCTGTTTGTATGTCATTTACTTCTGCTCTGATCTTTATGATTTCTTTCCTTCTGCTAACTTTGGGTTGTGTTTGTTCTTCTTTCTCTAGTTCCTTTAGGTGTAAGGTTAGACTGTTTATTTCAGATTTTTCATGTTTCTTGAGGTAGGCTTGTATAGCTATAAACTTCCCTCTTAGATCTGCTTTTGCTGCATCCCATAGGTTTTGGATCGTTGTGTTGTCATTGTCATTTGTCTCTAGGTATTTTTTGATTTCCTCTTTGATTTCTTCAGTGATCTCTTGGTTATTTAGTAACGTATTGTTTAGCTTCCATGTGTTTGTGATTTTTACGTTTTCCCTGTAATTCATTTCTAATCTCATAGTGTTGTGGTCAGAAAAGAGGCTTGATATGATTTCAATTTTCTTAAATTTACTGAGGCTTGATTTGTGACCCAAGATGTGATCTATCCTGGAGAATGTTCCAGGCGCACTTGAGAAGAAAGTGTAATCTGCTGTTTTGGAATGGAATGTCCTATAAATATAAATTAAATCTATCTGGTCTACTGTGTCATTTAAAGCTTCTGTTTCCTTATTTATTTTCACTTTGGATGATCTGTGCATTGGTGTAAGTGAGGTGTTAAAGTCCCCCACTAGTATTGTGTTACTGTCGATTTCCTCCTTTATAGCTGTTAGCAGTTGCCTTATGTATAGAAGTGCTCCTATGTTGGCTACATATATATTTATAATTGTTATATCTTCTTCTTGGACTGACCCCTTGATCATTATGTAGTGTCCTTCCTTGTCTCTTGTAACATTCTTTATTTTAAAGTCTATTTTATCTGATACGAGTATTGCTACTCCAGCTTTCTTTTGATTTCCATTTGCATGGAATACCTTTTTCCATCCCTTCACTTTCATTCTGTATGTGTCCCTAGGTCTGAAGTGGGTCTCTTGTAGACAGCATATATATGGGTCTTGTGTTTGTATCCATTCAGCAAACCTATGTCTTTTGGTTGGAGCATTTAATCCGTTCACGTTTAAGGTAATTATCGATATGTATGTTCCTATTACCATTTTCTTAATTGTTTTGGGTTTGTTTTTGTAGGTCCTTTTCTTCTCTTGTGTTTCCCACTTAGAGAAGTTCCTTTAGCATTTGTTGTAGAGCTGGTTTGGTGGTGCTGAAACCTCTTAGCTTTTGCTTGTCTGTAAAGCTTTTGATTTGTCCATCGAATCTGAATGAGATCCTTGCTGGGTATAGTAATCTTGGTTGTAGGTTCTTCCCTTTCATCACTTTAAGTATATCATGCCACTCCCTTCTGGCTTGTAGAGTTTCTGCTGAGAAATCAGCTGTTAACCTTATGGGTGTTCCCTTGTATGTTATTGGTCATTTTTCCCTTGCTGCTCTCAATAATTTTTCTTTGTCTTTAATTTTTGCCAATTTGATTACTGTGTGTCTTGGTGTGTTTCTCCTTGGGTTTATCCTGTATGGGACTCTCTGCGCTTCCTGGACTTGGGTGGCTATTTCCTTTCCCATGTTAGGGAAGTTTTCGACTATAATCTCTTCAAATATTTTCTCGGGTCCTTTCTCTCTCTCTTCTCCTATAACGTTTAATGTTGTCCCAGAGGTCTCTTAGACTGTCTTCATTGTTTTTCATTCTTTTTTCTGTATTCTGTTCCGCAGCAGTGAATTCCACCATTCTGTCTCCCAGGTCACTTATCCGTTCTTCCACCTCAGTTATTCTGCTATTGATTCCTTCCAGTGTAGTTTTCATTTCAGTTATTGTTTTGTTCATCTCTGTTTGCTTGTTCTTTAATTCTTCTAGGTCTCTATTAAACATTTCTTGCACCTTCTCGATCTTTGCCTCCATTCTTTTTCTGAGGTCCTGGATCATCTTCACTGTCATTATTCTGAATTCTTTTTCTGGAAGGTTGCCTATCTGCACTTCATTTAGTTGTTTTTCTGGGGTTGTATCTTGTTCCTTCATCTGGCACATAGCCCCCTGCCTTTTCATCTTGTCTATCTTTCTGTGAATGTGGTTTTTTTTTCCACAGGCTGCAGGATTGTAGTTCTTCTTGCTTCTGCTGTCTGCCCTCTGGTGGATGAGGCTATCTAAGAGGCTTGTGCCAGTTTCCTGATGGCTGGGACTGGTGGTGGGTAGAGCTGGCTGTTGCTCTGGTGGGCAGAGCTCAGTAAAAGTTTAATCCGTTTGACTGCTGATTGGTGGGGCTGGGTACCCTCCCTGCTGGTTGTTTGTCCTGAGGCAACCCAACACTGGAGCCTACCTGGGCTCTTTGGTGGGGCTAATGGCAGATTCTGGGAGGGCTCATGCCAAGAAGTACTTCCCAGAACTTCTGCTGCCAGTGTCCGTGTCCTCACAGTGAGCCACAGCCACCCCCCGCCCCTGCAGGAGATCCTCTAACACTAGCAGGTAGGTCTGGTTCCCTCTCTCCTGGGGTCACTGCTCCTTCCCGTGTGTCCCGATGTGCACTCTACTTTGTGTGTGCCCTCCAAGAGTGGAGTCTCTGTTTCCCCCAGTCCTGTCAGAGTCCTGCAGTCAAATCCCGCTGGCCTTCGAAGTCTGATTCTCTAGGAATTCCTCCTCCCGTTGCCAGACCCCCAGGTTCAGAAGCCTGACATGGGGCTCAGAACCTTCACTCCAGTGGGTGGACTCCTGTGGTATAAGTGTCCTCCAGTTTGTGAGTCACCCACCCAGCAGTTATGGGATTTGATTTTACTGTGATTGCACCCCTCCTACCATCTCATTGTGGCTTCTCCTTTGTCTCTGGATATGGGGTATCTTTTTTGGTGAGTTCCAGTGTCTTCCTGTCGATGACTGTTCAGCAGTTAGCTGTGATTCTGGTGTTCTCGCAAGAGGGAGTGAGAGCATGTCCTTCTACTCCGCCATCTTGGTTCAGGGCCTCCGCTTTACCATTTTAAATGTAACATAGGGACTTCCCTGGTGGCAAAATGGTTAAGAATCCGCCTGCCAATGCAGAGGACACGGGTTGGATCCCTGGTCCAGGAAGATCCCACAAGCTGCGGAGCAACTAAGCCCCTGCACCACAGCTACTGAGCCTGTGCTCTAGAGCCCACGAGCCACAACTACTGTGCCCGTGCACCACAACCACTGAGCCACGCACCTAGAGCCCATACTCTGCAACAAGAGAAGCCACTGCAATGAGAAGCCCGCACAGCGCAATGAAGAGTAGACCCCACTCCCCGCAACTAGGGAAAGCCTATGTGCAGCAGTGAGGAGGACCCAACGCAGCCAAAAATAAATAAATTAATTTATATAAAAAATATAAATGTAACGTAAGTTGATATAATAAAGTGCTCAAAACTATACCTGGCACATAGAAGGTGTTTACTTAATACATGTTTACAAAGATGGCACCAGTTTCTTAGAGAATGCCAAAAACATAGAGGAAATGAAGCAAGTGTAGGAAACAAGAAGTAGAAGGCTCAAACTGCCTCAGAGCCTGAGTACATTTATTTGACTCACGCCCCTCACTTTACGGCCCAGGAAGGCTCCCAGGACAGTCATCACTATTCCACAGAAGAACGGGGGACACAGGGTACATCATTAAATACACTAACCACCATAAATCACCCCAAGAGCAAAATTACATCATAGTTTAAAGTCCTAACTCCATGAGAAAAATCTGACATTAATTCTGAGTAACTTTTATTCAAAGTTGGTGCACAACTTTTCATAAGCCACGGAAATTTCTTGTTCTGTAATATTCTTACCCACGTTCTCTGCACACTTTGGTTTGGATTGTTTGGATTTTAAAAAATTTATTTGTAAGCATTCTTTGCATACTAAGGAACCTAGCCTTTTGTAAAATATTTTCCACATTTTTATTCAGCTTAGCATTTTAATTTAGACGTTGTGTGTGACATTTTTTCCACGCAGGAGTTTTCATGTAGTCAGACTTATTGATCACTTTCTTCTATGACTTCTGAGTTTTGTATCATGATTGAACAGTTCATTCCAATTCCAAGATTATTTTAAAGATTCCACTGCTTTCTCTAACTTTTATGGTTTTGTTACTTTACGGTTAAATTCTTGATCCATTTTGAATTTATTTTCTCTCATTTTTTCCCCTAACTATCACACAACCATGTATTGAACTATCCCCTTTTTTGGACTTATTTAAATATTATATTTATCATATACTAAATATCCCTATGTATTTCACCCTATGTCTTGATTCTGTAGTCTGTTCATTGATTTTCTGTCTAGTTCTGTAGAACAATACAGTGCTGTATTGTTTTATCACTAAATCACTAAAATATATTTCAATATGTGCTGAGATTAGTCCTTCCAATACTATTTTTGCCTGTTTGTTTTTCTAGGTGAATTTTAAGGTCATTTTGTAAAAACCTTTTAAAAATGTAACTTTAAATTATCTGAGGTAATTTGCCTGGAAGCTCAGTGAATTCATGATGCAGGTGCACAAAAGTCTTCATTAATTTAGAGCAAACTGACATTTCTACAATACTACTCAGTTTTCCTACCCAAGGGAAAAGTACCTTTTCTGTCCTATCCTAGAACTGTAACATTCATCTATATAGGTCTTGCTCAATTCATTCCTAGGAATTACAATATTTCAAATTTTAAAAATGACACACACACCAAAAAAGTCTATTACTCATTTACATTGTTACTTATAAAGAGGGTGTTAACTTCTACCTGATTTTCTAATTGATATAGTAAAGAATAGTTCTCTTTTTGTTTAATTTTTGGCTGCGTTGGGTCTTTGTTGCCGCACGCGGGATTTCTCTAGTTGCAGCGAGCAGGGGCTACTCTTTGTTGCGGTGCGCAGGCTTCTCATTGGGTGGCTTCTCTTGCTGTGGAGCACGGGCTGTAGGCGCGGGCTTCAGTAGTTGTGGCACTCGGGCCCAGTATTTGTGGCTCACGGGCTCTACAGCGCAGGCTCAGTATTTGTGGCACACGGGCTTAGTTGCTCCGTGGCATGTGGGATCTTTCTGGACCAGGGCTCTAACCCGTGTCCCCTGCATTGACAGGTGGATTCTTAACCACTACGCCACCAGGGAAGCCCAAGAATAGCTCTTGTACATGGGTAAAGGACAGTTCTTCAGTAGATAATCTTGGTTTTCCTAATCCTGCTTGCAATTAAAGAAATTCACATAAAAATGAGGATCGCACCATTCATACAACAGACTGGCCAAGATGAAAACGTTTACTATCTGCAGTGCTAGCATGTGGAGACAGAGGAGGGCTCAAACACTGCTCGCAGGGTAACCATGTGATTCCAGAGTTCGTGGGTAACTGCATAGCAGCCATGTCTCCTAAGAAGTTTTCAAGTATCTTGGAGCAGGTGCACAAATTTTGGAGGTCCTCATTTTCCCAGAAAATTAAACACATATGTCAAAAGACAAGACACTTTGATGCTAAAAACAAAGAGACAAAATGACATACATCCAAGCTTCCCGCACTTCTCTCTGTCACATTAACAACCATCACTAAGCTTCTCTAGACATCTTCAGAGGACACCCCAGGCATCTTGTAGGGCATCAAGCTCAGGTGTGTTCTACAGACCTCCTAGCCCATGATTATTCAGGGCTTGTTAGAAATGAATACCCCTGTGCCCCAGACCTATTGAAGCAGAATGCTTAGTGGGCACATCCCAGAAATAGGCATTTTAGCAACTTCACGAGAGCTTCTTATGCTTTCTATAGCTTGAAAACAACTCTTTTAGAAGGTAGACTGTAAAATACTGAGTTTGATATTTCTGCAGTCTATCCAATTCATAATCTGACACTATCAAGTCCAGAGTTTGGAAATCTGTATTAAGATGACTATACGCAGGACATAATAAAGTATACATTTATCAGGCACCATTTTATAAGTGATAAAAGAATAGTGGCCTCATGAGCTCTTCCCAACAGAAAACTTCTGGTGTTTCTGGTGTGTTCTAGCGTATATATTATATTTCTAAAATACCATACCAGCAATAACCAAGCATTTTATATTCTGTCAGACTCCTGGGATATGGCAGTTACCATTTCACTGAAAAACGTTTGCCCTGTAATTTTACTCTCTCCTCCAACCACAGCCCCCTTCCAACCAAGTTCAAACTGAAGCAACCAACTAAGCTGGCCATGAGGACGCAGCAAGGCATTGTGAGCAGGAGAGGCTGTTGAATGTCTGCTGGCATTATTTTTTTCAAAACCCTCCCATGCGTTTAAGGCATTCTAGCCAAAAGCAATACATTCCACCAAAGCCCATCAGAGGAAGGCTGCAGGCTGTTTGTAAAGGCTGTTGTGTGTCATGAAGTGGTCTCCTTATCCCCAGCTCCCTCAAGCAGCCACTGAAATGAATAATCAGGGCTTACTGTGCTCCTACCAGCTCGTATTTTCTCTAAATATCCAAGATATTTGTGTAGCACCCAGAGGAGGCAATCATGTTAGCAAAAATTAAAGCAGCAAAATCTCTGTTCAAAATGCCAGTTCTGGGCTTCCCTGGTGGCGCAGTGGTTGAGAGTCCGCCTCCCGATGCGGGGGACATGGGTTCATGCCCCGGTCCGGGAGGATCCTGCATGCCGCGGAGCGGCTGGGCCTGTGACCCATGGCCGCTGGGCCTGCGTGGCCGGAGCCTGTGCTCCGCAACGGGAGAGGCCACAGCAGTGAGAGGCCCGCGTACCAAGAAAAAAAAAAAAAAATGCCAGTTCTTTTAGACCCTCAGATTGGTTTATCTGCCAGGTGGAACTAAAACTTAAATGAACTTAAAAAAAAAAAAAGAATTACTACCTTCGCAATAAATATCTGATTGGACAATAACTCTTTACGATGATCTAAGCGCTTACAGTTAAAGCACTTGGCATGTGTACCCTGGGAAGGATTTCTGTTCCCAGGGCGCCGAGCCTGCTTATTAATGCGTCTACAAATGCTATTAACCTGGGGCCAAATTCCTGGTGTCAGGTTCAAACAAGCAGTGTCAGGTTCCTGCCACAGACTTAGATGGACTGTTTCTCATGGAAAATGTCAGAATTTGAATCAAATGAGGACTGAGCAGAAAACACAGGTTCCCGATGGGGGCCTGGCCATTCCTTTCCTTCCAAATACCCCTTCTCCAGATGGAAATGTAGGCTAGTCCCAAGAAGCCAGAGAAACCATTGGAAAAAGCCATTAGCTCCATATTCCCTGAGCAGAATCAAATCAGCTGCCATTTATTTTCTCTCGGTAGATCAGAAATTATTTTCCCTCTTGGATCCTGTTCGTACTTCTTAGGAGAGGAACATAGAACAAACATTGGCTCTGGGACAGACTACCTGGGTTTCAAGCTGGGCCCTACACCTTCTCAGCCACAGGACCTGGGCAAGCTCTTCAGTCTCCGTGCCTCTGTTTCCTTATTGATAAGATGGGAGAATGACTGTAACTCTCACTGGGCTATGAAGATTCAGTTAAACTACTTATAATAGTATCTGGCATACAGTAAGCATTCAATTCAGGTTGACAATGATGATAATGGTGATGATGGTTAAACTTGTTTTCAAACCACTGCCTAAGTGAACAGTATATAAAGATAAGTAAATATCGTGCCATTTGAAAGTAATCACCGACATAGCTGTATTTCTTCACAGAAGTCACATTTTGAACTCTTAAAGGTCTGGGCAATATGTAAAGTGAAAGGGGAAAGACTGTTGTATCCTCTAAGAAAATCTCCAGCAACAAACGCTTACCCCTCTGTTTAATACATCAGTTGAGAATTTTTTAAAACATCCCTCCCCCGCCCTGTAAAGAAGGTTACAATGATCCCTATGGTTCTGGATTAAAGTCAGAGTTATCAATATGAACTTATGTTTATCTTAATATAGATACAAATGGATACTTACAGAAATAATTATAGATATGTGTGTATACATACATATACTTCCCAGCTCTCTTCACCCAGAGGGCCTAGACTCAATGACACCCCAGTAGCAACGAGCACACCCAGCCCAGATCTTGGTTTCTAAATACCCTTCTCCAGTAGAAGGAATGAGGGCTGCTTGGAGAAATGGCTGAGTCTAGGGTTGTAGCCTAAACCATCCAAGATGGGCCTGGAACATCTTATTGGGTCAGAAAGTAAGGAAGTACTCAAAACCCAAAATGATGCGTACATGTTAAAGGGACACAGGTGCCAAAAGATAGAGCTCCCAGCGGCCAAAGTGGGAGCAATTTGGGTAACAAATTAAATTATACAATACTGCATTATAACTTAAAGTATAAAATAAATATCCATAAGTCCACACTGATATAAGTAAATGACTGAATAAATAAATTGGGGGTGAGGCAAATTTCATCAGCAGAAGAATTACAAATAATTTATGTAGGGACTCCTCCCTGGAGGCAGTGGAGGACAATCCTCACCCCTTGGGTGAGGGCTGGGAACAGGGACTGCCTTCCAAAGAGCACGGTAAGCAAAGTGGGGGAGGGTAACTTTACAGTCACCACCTCAGCCGGGTGATCAAGGTCAATATCATCAGGGATGACAAATCATGGTGATAACATGAACTCTTGCTATGCTTAATTAATAATAAAGTAACGAAAAGAGCACTTCACCCCTGTGGTCTTCCTCCCCAAAACACAAACCCTCAGTCTAATCATGAGAAACACATCAGGCAAACCCCAAATGAGAGATAGTCTCCAAAATATCTGACTAGTACTAAAAACTGTCAAGGTCATCAAAAACAAAGGTAGTCTGAGAAATTGTCCCAGCCCAAAGGATCCTAAAGAGGCATGGCAACTAGATGTAATATGATATTCTGGGTGGGATCCTATAATAAAAAAGGGATATTAGGGGAAAAGTAATGAAATCTGAGTAAAGTATGGACTTCAGTTAATAATAAAGTATAATGTAGGTTCCTTAGCTTTGACAAATGTACCACAGTAATTAATGTAAGATGTTAACAATCGGGAAAACTGGATATGGGGGATATGGGAACTCCATACTCCCTTTGCAACTTTTCTGTAAACATAAAACTATTCTAAACTAAAGTTTATTTAAATATTTTTTAAATCGGCCATAAAAATAAACACTCCCCAGCACACACATGTAGATTTGCGCCCCAACACTCTTCTAATCTCCACCAGACCACAACTCACACATCCACACCCACACCCTATACTCTCAGGAAACATTCCCTGGGGCCAACAAATATCACTTACAGAGATTCCAGACCATATCAGAAGTCCAAGACCATTTATCAAGACTCATTTATAAAGCTGTGATAATTAAGTCAGTGTAGTATAGCTATGAGGATAGGTAAGTCGGCTTGTGAAACAAAACAGAGAGCCCTAGAAACAGACCTGTGCACCCAGGACACGTGATACACGACTGAGGTGGAATTTCAGTGGGGAGAGAACGGACTTTACAACCAAGAGTGCTGAGACGACTGGATATCCACATAGGAGAAACTAGGCAGCACACATAAAATCAGTGCCAAGTGACTTAAAGACAGAGAGGAAAACAAAACTATAAAGTTTTTAAAAGATAATCAACACAGTGGAATATCTTCATGATCTCGGGGATGGAGAAAGATTTCTTAAATGATTCGCCCTCCCTTGACCATTCCCCCTCAAAAAATATAAAGGAAAAACTTGATAAATTCTCTTAGGTAGGAATTACAGGCTTCTGATGCTGTAAAAATATAAAGAGAGGACTTCCCTGGTGGCGCAGTGGTTAAGAATCTGCCTGCCAATGCAGGGGACACGGGTTCCAGCCCTGATCCAGAAAGATCCCACATGCCGTGGAGCAACTAAGCCCGTGCGCCACGGCTACTAAGCCTGTGCTCTAGAGCCCGTGAGCCACAGCTACTGAAGCCTGCGCGCCTAGAGCCCGTGCTCCACAACCAGAGAGGCCACAGCAGTGATAAGCCCACGCTTATCCACAACGAAGAGTAGCCACCGCTCGCCACAAAAAAGAAAACCTGCGCACAGCAACGAAGACCCAACGCAGCCAAAAATAAATAAATAAATAAATAAAAGTTAAAAAAATATATATAAAGAGTGAAAATACAAGACATAAATTTGAAGAAGATATTTCAATACATACCATCAAATTAGATAGATAGATAGATGAATAAGCAAGATGAAGGTAAATATCCCAAGAGAAAAAGTGGCAAAGTCTCGAACAGGCTCTTCACACAAGACGTAACTTGAATGGCCAATAAATAAAAACATGCCATGGGCTTCCCTGGTGGCGCAGTGGTTGAGAGTCTGCCTGCCGATGCAGGGGACCACGGGTTCGTGCCCCGGTCCAGGAAGATCCCACATGCCGCGGAGCGGCTGGGCCCGTGAGCCATGGTCGCTGGGCCTGCGCGTCCGGAGCCTGTGCTCCGCAACGGGAGAGGCACAACAGTGAAAGGCCTGCATACAGCAAAAAAAAATTTTTTTAATAAAATAAAAATAACAACATGCCAACTTCCCTGGTAACTGGGGAAACGCAAACTGAAATTCTTATCAGATCTCTCCCCATGCCCTGTCGTCTTACAGCACTAAGGGCATTGAGTAGTAGCAGGAAGTCTCCTGCACTACCGGTGTCCTCTTTGGAAAACATTGGCATCACCTAGTAAAACTGAGCTTGCGCCCACCCTGTGACTCAGCAATTAGACTCTTACACACCTGAACCTAGAGGAATGCTAACACCTGGCCCTATGAGATATGCAAGAATGTTCAAGAAGCAATGTTCATCATAAGAAGGCAGAAATAACGCAAATACCCATCACCTGTAGGATGGATAGATAAGCTGTGCTGCACTCATCAAATAGAACTGTGCACAGGACTTCCCTGGTGGCGCAGTGGTTAGGAATCCACCTGCCAGTGCAGGGGACACAGGTTTGAGCCCTGGTCCGGGAAGATCCCACATGCCGCGGACCAACAAAGCCTGTGTGCCACAACTACTGAGCCTATGCTCTACAGCCCGAGAGCCACAATTACTGAGCCCGCGTGCCTAGAGCCCGTGCTCCGCAACAAGAGAAGCTACTACCACAATGAGAAGCCCGTGCACTGCAATGAAGAGTAGCTCCCGCTTGCTGCAACTACAGAAAGCACGCGCACAGCAATGAAGACCCAATGCAGCCAAAAATAAATAAATAAATTTGTAAATAAAAATTAAAAAGTAAATAAAGTGTATTAAGACTGCCTTTAAAAAAAACAAACAAACAAACATGGAAACGGACAAGCTACAGCTAACATTCGTTGTGATGAAATCTCCCAGGCATGTTGAGGGTAAGAGACAAACCATCATATGATACACTCGGGGTTATTCCATTTACACAAAGTTCAAAAACAGGCAAACCTAAATCTATTGTTTGGATATGCAAACATGGGTGGCAAAGTACAAAGAAAAAAAAGTGATTGTTATCACAAAAGTCAGAGCAGCAGTTACTTCTGGATGGGGAGAAGGGGATGTGATTGAGTAGGCACAGAGCTGTTCATTTTATTCTTTAAAATTCGTCTTACTCTTTAAGATATACGTAAATGTTTTATAGATTCTTCATTAAGAATACTTTATAACTGAACCAGAGAGCAATTCCAGATCCCTCTCTGGGGAGGTCAGTCTTCAGTTCCTTCCCTCCCACTTGGATAATAGCAGTAGATGCAGGCTCAGCCGCTGCACAGCATCAGAAGAAGGAAGAAACACGTGAAGGTGCATCTCAGGGCACAAAACACATATTTTAACAGCGCAGACTCTACTCTGCTTCCTCATCTCATGTAAGGAAAATGCTGGATGTGTTATTCATTCATTCATTCATTTACTTGTTTGTTTGTTTGTTTATGCTGTGTCACGTGGCTTGTGGGATCTTCGTTCCCCGACCAGGAATTGAACCCAGGGGCCACGGCAGTGAAAGCTCAGAGTCCTAACCACTGGACTGCCAGGGAAGTCCCTGGGTGTGTTTTAATACTTGCCATGATATTTCCACACCTTGCACAGTAGTGGCTTTTGATGTTCGTTGGCTTTTTTGCTTTTTAGTATTTGGAATAAATTGGATTTTTATCATCCAACATCTCAAGTTCTGTTATTTGGTTTGTATAATTTTAAACAAACTCTTATACCCATTTTTGGCCCACTGTCAAGACTGGAATGAGTTTTGGAGTCACATGTAAGAAGTGAAAGCAATTCATGTATTCTTAGTAAAAAAATATTTATTTCCAAATATATTTTTCATCTACTGAAGACCTCAACTTTCTCCCCAGAACTTGAAACCACTGGTGCCTGATGATTTCTGACTGGGTTGGCATGTGTTTCAGGAAGCGGCACAGGGGGCACTTAGCCTGCAATGTCCAGCTCTCACCCTGGTTTCCTGCCCTAGATGACACAGGAAATTGCAAGAAGCCTTACTTGCTCAAGAATCCAGAGAGGCTCCCACGCCTACCGTGGTGTTGGCAGATAGGTTCCATCGCTTTAGCTGGTGGTGACTACATGCAGCTCTGTGTTAAGAAGAAGCCTGAGACCACAGAGGCTCAGGAGAAGACAGAGCCCTGACCGATGGGTGACGGAGCCTGGGGATGAGAGACAGAAGTAGGAGGCAGGACCTCGGGGGTTTGCCATCCTGGCACTGCACAACATTGAGCCGAGACACTCTGCATACTTTTAAGCTACTCACCACCTACCCACCTTCTCCCCATTCACGAGGGCAGACGATCAGGTAGATACTCTTGATGTTCCCCCCACCCCCCCATGACACCTGTCAAAGGTCCTCCCACGTCCATGCCTTTGTCCATGATCTTCCCTTCCTGGAATTTCCTCCTACCTGACTCATCCTTAACAGCCCAGCTTGTGACACATTTTATCCATGAGCCTTTCCAAATCACCGTCTGCAACTACAGACTTTCCCTTTCCTGAATCCCTTTGTCCTTCCTGCACCTTAACTTTGGAACTTTATTAAACATAGTCTTGTATTACTCATTAGATATTTTGCTCCCCCTGTATATCCCTCTTGGCTCCCCAAATAGAAATAAATAGCTCTAAGAAAATATTTTCTTTTCTTTTCTTGTACTTCCCATAGTACTTTGCTCCACACAGAACTACCAAAAGTTATTTGTTAATCGAATAACTGAAAACTGGTAGAACAAATCACCTTCCTCGTCCTCCAGCCTAGTTTCATTTCTATCCCAGCTGCTCTGTTCTTGGAAGATGACATCTACTCCAGGAGAAAAGTCTTGACTCATCGGCAGCAGCCCAACCAATCTCTCACAGTGTTTCTCTTGGAGACACCGGAAGTGCTGCTATAAGATCTCAGAGACCCTGATTCCATTCCTCAAGATTCCATCCCTGATCATCTCCTGGGTTGTATTTAGAGGGGGAAGGGAGGGACCCTGGGCATCCCCAGGTCATCACCCACCACCTCTCCAAGCCCCAGACTCCACCACTACTTTCAGTGGGTAACTTCCATCTGCTACCATGGGCAAGATAAAATAAATCAGGCCTCAAAGGCTCTCTCCTATCAGCACTTCTACTTCATCACTCCTTCACCCTTTCTGATTCGTTCACAGCCCTAAGGATGTCAGGAGACCCCTGAGCTTGAACCCACTAGAGGAAGGCCAATGTCTAAGTGATCAAGAAAGGCAGGAAGAGTTCCTAATCTGGAGAGGTCACAGGGGGGTTTGTGTACAGAGTCAAGAGTCCAAAATCGGGAAAAGAAAATCAAGGAAACAGAAGTGAAGCCTGCTATGAGGCAGGGGTGGGGTGGGCGTAATTTCTCCAATAAATTACTTATTATGATGGCTACAGATCAAGGCTGCTTGAAAGGCTGATGGGGAAAAGTGAAGGGGGGATTCTGGCTGAAGTGTCAGGGGTGGGCTAGGGGATCCTCTTCTTCCTCTAACCTCAACACCTGGAGGATCCTTCCGCCCATCACTGATTAAAGCAGATGGTTCCTGAAATACCTGCAGTGCATCACATGAAGGCACCCAAGCAAGGTGATCCTAATTCCCAGCCCAAGCCAAGGCAACCAAGTACAGGCTGGATCTGGGGGAGTCCCAGCATCCAGGAGGGGGCTGGGTGCAAGATGCTGGTCCAGCGGCATCTGATATCAATCAGATGGAGGCAAACCAACCCACGATCGCACCTTTTCTCCTGATGACTATCATCGTGAGATGCAAAAAAGGGGGCAGAGAACTGGAGCTGCCCCTGAAGGGGACAAGATGGTGGGTCAGTGGTGCTTCTTCCATATCCTGAATGATGCTGGACCACTGTTTCCAGCCTCCATGAGCTCCAGAGAGCAGCAGGGAGGCCCAGGCAGGTGTGGCCTCAGTCAGAAGCCCAGCCAGGTTCAGGACCCCGTCCCTCTCCCCTCGCATCAACTCCTATCACCTCAGGCAATGCTTGAGTATGGCCCTTGGACCACTTGTAAAAGAACTGCCTTACAAAATGCATTTGTCCCCAGCCTGCTCCTGCCCTATTGAATCAGAATCTACGGAACTGAATCCTGGAATCTGAATTTTAACAAGTGTGCTAAGCAATTCTTATGTTCATGGAACTTTTAAAACTCCTAAAGCGAGGTGATCTATTTCTTTTTTTTTTCTTTTCAAGACTTGTTTGCCCAAAATTTCCCACCAGGCCCAGGACAAGGCCCTGCAGTCTCTGGCAGGCTCTCCAGACTTTCTGAGAAGGTTTCTTTTCTCTCTAGACCCCAGGCCAAATGTGCCCTCATCAGAGCCACCTGGAACTAGCCTGAGGCCTCGGGTTACTAGTTCAGAAGCCTGGGACCCGCCCTGCTCAGCACATGTCGGCAAATGGTCACTGTCCGGACTCCAAGCTGGCTGCGCTCCTCCAGCTGGTCACCTCAGGCCCTGCACAGTCAGTTCAGCGCAGGCTCTCTGATTTTCTTTCAACTATGTATGTTCCTAAAATGTCCCCAATTTGCAACTGCCCCTCCCAGCATCAGCAGATGGTAAGGAGAAGGGAGGTGCCCCATCCCCTAGGCCCCATCAGGAGTCACACACACTTCTCCCCAAGGCCCGTCCTCACTGGGGAGGGAGGGGGCAGGAAAGCAGGGAAGGGATGTCCCCGGAGCACCTGCTGTGCACAAGCTGGGGAGAGTCTTGTCACGCACAGTATCACCAACTCCGGTTTGCTTCCTCTCCTTGGTTCACAGAGACCACACATCACTCCAACTCCACAATAACCTGAGCCCGAGGAGATTCTGTCTAGAATTCTTCAAGATATTCAGGAAAATCTCTCACAAAGATCGGGAGCCTTAAAAAAAAAAATACAAACTGGAAGTCCTGAGTTCCTCTGACCAAATGCCCATGAGGACCTTTCATGCTGGGATGTGGTCAGACCCTTCTACCCTCTTCTGGAATATTGGTGGATGTGAAACCCACTGACCTCATGATCGGCATCTCCCCTGCGAAGTACTTCTGCACACAAACGCCTCCAGTGGGCTGAGTCAAGTTCAGGGAGTTAACCCCATTTCAAGTCCAGGCACTTGCAAAATATGCCAGGCCTAGCTCTGCTCAAGGATTTACAAGCTTACACAACCAAAGTCTGTTAGGTGAGCCCAGCTCCCACTATACACACACATACACACACGCACACACACACACACCAAATCTACCTACTCTCCTCTCCAACCCCCAGTTAAAAAGAAACTATAGTCTTGTGGCAGTTACAGAAGAGCAAAGTATTTTAGATTAGAGTAAAAGAAGGTCAAGATCTAAATAAGGTCTGGGGTGTAGAGACTTGGCTAACTCCCCGGAAAAATCGTACCGGCAGGCGGAATCTGGAGCAGCTGGATTGGTTGGCCAAGAACGCGATTCCACTGCCATGGAAAGGAGTCAACAGCAGGTGTCATTAGGCTTGCAGGCCTATCATTTACCAGACTATTTCTGTCTAGCGGGAGAAAGTTTATCCTCTGGGCGAGGACCAATCCACCAGGCTTCCCCTTCCCCGCTTTCCTAAATGGGAGTTTTTAATATAGTTCCCGTTTTTCTTCTGTACAGTGGGTGTGGTGGGGGAGTGGTTAAATTCATCCTTTGGCTCAGTGTGCTTACAAAACTTTAGTTAATCATATATAATATACATAATATGCATGTATATGTGCACATATACATGTCCACACACACACACCACTGCCTAATATTTACTTATTATTTTTCTCTAAATCCAACTTTGTTAACTGAAATTTGTACTGGGGTAGCTGTGGATTCACACGCAGTTACAGGAAATAATACTGAGAGACTCCTTGTATGCTTTGCCCTGTTTCCCCAAATGGCACCATTCTGCAAAACTGTAACATCACACCCAGGATACTGACACCAATACACTCCATCTTGTTCAGATTCCCCTGGTTTTACTGGTGCTTGTGTGTGTGTATTATCACTCGTGTAGGTTCGTGTCCTCCCCACAGAGAGGTGGACGTTTCCAGCATCACAAGGATGCCTCGTGCTGCCCTTTTACGTCCATGCTGTCCTTCCCCCCTGCCGTCCGCCCACCTCACCCCGACCATAACCACTAATCTCCCTCTAATTCTAAAACGGTTTCATTCCCCAAAGTTATATAAGTGGAATCATACAACATGAAACCCTTGGTACTGGCTTTATTCACTCAGCATATTTCCCTGGAGGTTCGTCCAGGTTGCTGTACCCGTTTTGTTCCTTTTCACTGCTGAGTAGTATTCCACGGTGTGATGCACCCTGCTGTGCCCACTGAAGGACACCTGGGCTGATTCCATCACAAATAAGGTTTCTGTGGGGACTTCCCTGGTGGCGCAGTGGTTATGAATCTGCTTTCCAATGCAGGGGATATGGGTTTGATCCCTAGTCAGGGAACTAGATCCCACATGCATGCTGCAACTAAGAGTTCGCATGCCGCAACTAAGGAGCCCGCTGGCCGCAACTAAGGGGCACACATACCTCAGCTAAGACCCAGTGCAATCAAAAGTAAATAAATAAATAAATAAATAAAATTTTAAAAGTTTCCATTAACTTTCATGTGCAGGTTTTCTGTGAACGTAAGTTTTCATTTCTCTGGGATAAATGCCCAAGAGTGTGATTGCTGGGGCATATGGTAATTTTATATTTAGTTTTTAAAGAAATCGCCAAAGTGTCTTCCAGAGTTTTACACTCACATCAGCAATGTACAAAGGATCCAGTTCTTCCCCACCCTCACCCGCACTAATTGTTATCCCTCTTTCTTTATTTTTATTTTTATTTTTATTTATTTATTTATTTATTTATTTTTGAGGTATGCGGGCCTCTCACTGTTGTGGCCTCTCCCGTCGCGGAGCACAGATTCCGGACGCGCAGGCTCAGCAGCCATGGCTCACGGGCCCAGCCACTCTGCGGCATGTGGGATCTTCCCGGACCGGGTCACGAACCCGCATCCCCTGCATCGGCAGGCGGACTCTCAACCACTGTGCCACCAGGGAAGCCCCCCTCTTTCTTATTTTAGCCATTCTAGTGGTCTGATTATGACATTCAACATCTTTTCAGGGCTTTGCTCAACATCTTGATATTCTCTTGGGTGAAATGTCTGCTCATCTCTTTTGTCCATTTTAAAATCAGACTTTGTTAACCATTAAGTCTTCAGAGTTCTTTATGTAGCCTACATGCTACTCCTTTGTCAGATGTTTGGTTTGCAAATATTTGCTCCCAGTCTGTACGTTGTCTTTCATCCTCTTCACATGGGCTTTCATAGAGCAAATGTTTTTAATTTTGAAGAGGTCCAATTGATCAGTTTTTCCCTAGATACACTGGGCTTTTGCTATCAAGTCTAAGAACTCTTTGCCTAACCCCAGATTCTCAAGATTTTCTCTTAGATTTTTTCTAAAAGTTTCTAAGAGTTTTTTACATTTTACATTAAAGTCTGTGATTCATTTTAGAGTAATTTTTATATAAGGTGTGAGGCTAGGGTTGAAGTTCTTTTTTTCCTTCTTTTTTAAAGTTTGGCAGTTCCTCAAATTATTAAATACCAAGTTACCAAATGACCCCCAAATTTTACTCCTACGTATACACCCAGGAGAAATGAAAACATATGTCCGTATAAAATTTGTACATGATTATTCACAGCAGCACTTTTCATAATAGCCAAAAGGTGGAAACAACTTGAATTTCAACTGGTGAATGAAAACATAAAATGTGGTTTATCCACACAATGGAATAACAGTCAGCCATGAAAATGAATGAAGTAACTGATACAAACTTCAACATGGATGGACCTCGGAGGTATATGCTGAGTGAAAGAAGCCAGGCACAGAAGACCACATTTGTATGATTTCATTTATACACAATGTCCACAAAAGGCAAATTAATAAAGACAGAAAGGTAGATTAGTGGTTGCTAGGGGCGGGAAGGAGGTGGAAATTGGAAGTGGCTGTAAATGAGCATGGTGCTTGTTTGTAGTGGAGATGTTCTGAAATGAGATGTGAGGCTGACTAGACAACTCTATACATACACAAAATTCATTGAACTGCATACTTAAAACAGATGGGTCTTATGGGTTGTCAAATATCTCAATAAAATATATTAAATGCTTAAAAATTTTAAATTTACTAGCATCAAACTGGGTTTTCTTGTTGAGTTAATCAGAGGTTTGAAGGAGAATCGCAAAGGAAGTTATGTCCTTGATTCAATAGCAAGGAGAATTTAAGAGAAAAATCTAGGAGAGTTTTGTGTCTATAACAAGAGATCCACATTCCACCCTTTACACCACAACTACGGGAGCTGGAGAAGCCACATTCAGACCCACTGAGGCCAAACCAGGGGGCGTGGGCTCATGGGACAGTGACCCCATGATGTCACACTGGAAGCTGGAAGTAGCGCTGGATCCTCTCCCTTTGGGGATGGAGTATAGATAAGCAGACAAAGCAGAATGTCTGCTGAGGAGAATGCAAAACAGTGAATTCCACCCTGAGAAACGGTGTGACTTCGGTGCCAGTGGCCAAATCAACCTGTCACAGACATCAGGCTGGACTTTTCCAGGAACTTCCCCTCTTCAGAACCACCCACCCTCCCATTCTTGTGATTATGGTGGGAGAAGTCATCTGTCCCACCCACATCCCCTCCCTTGGCCACAAATGCTTTTCTCATGACGTGGGGCAATTCTTTTATGGCAATGTAGAAACAAAGAGAGCGCCAGGCCAGGATCTTTCTAGAAACCAAAGCTGGAACATATCAAATACCAGAGCTAAAGGCACCCCTGTTTTTTTTACCATGTGGATCCCAGTACCTTCCAATAAATTCCCCTTTTTCCTGAAATGAATTTCAATTGAGTTTCAATTCCCTATAGTCAAGAGTCCTAACTAATTCCATTCACGTTTAAATCGTTTTCTGCTTAAATTGTCATCCATTGGTTCTCCCACGACACACAAGGCTTAGTTCACTGAAAGTCGCACCTTTATCACAATTCGATGGTGTCAGATGAGAGCAAAGGCTTTCTCTCAGCAGAGGCTGCCTCCACCCAGCCACCCCACCTCCTTCCCATGACAAAAGTTAAACCATTCTAGACAAGCAGGCTGTTTCAGGATTATGGTGCAGAAGGCAGAGATCTGAACTAAGTCTGGGGAGTTTAAAGATTTGTCCAGCCCCCGGAAAAACAAACAAGTAAGTGGTGGTTATGGCTATTATTATAAACCAACCTGATGCAATGTGATATAAAGCTTCTGAAATTCCAAAGAAACAGAGCAATTCGGCAAAGGCCATCTTAAGGGCTTTTGCAAGATCTATTCCTGTTGTTCATTACTTTGGTTTAATCATGTTTGGATTAGCAAAACCTGAAGCATGTGTCATTGTCTTTACGAAAATCAACTACGCGAATTGCTGAGAATTCAATTAACCAGGGGATGGAGACAACACAAATTCACTGTTTTCTTTTTTATTTCAGTCTTATTTAGTAAAAATAGCTTATCAGGCTAGATAAAGCTATCATCACAGCTCTAGTCTACGCAGACTGGGTCCCTACAAACCTCTCTCCTGGCAGAGGAAGTTCAACGTCCAGTGTCTCTGGGGGAAGCCAAAATGTTCACATACGATGCATCAAATTCAGATCTTAGAACAAAACAGTGAGATCATATAGACCTGGCTACATCCTTAAGTTAAAGTCTAGAACTAAAACATACAGGGATGCTGTGGAAAATGCGAAGAATTCTAACCCTCCTCACCATATGAAAATGTTACTAAAATGGTCATAGTAGTAATAATGACAAAAACAACAGAAAAGGTAATAATAAACAGTAATAAGGGAATTCCCTGGCAGTCCACAGAGTTTAGGACTCCGTGCTTCTACTGCAGGGGGCACAAGTTCGATCCCTGGTTGGGGAACTAAGATCTTGCAAGCTGTGCGGCTTGGCCAAGTAAATAAATGAATGAATTAATTAAAAAAAAATATTAAAACCGGGCTTCCCTGGTGGCGCAGTGGTTGAGAGTCCACCTGCCGATACAGGGGACTCGGGTTCGTGCCCAGGTCCAGGAAGATCCCACATGCCGCGGAGCAGCTGGGCCCGTGAGCCATGGCCACTGAGCCTGCGCGTCCGGAGCCTGTGCTCCGCAGCGGGAGAGGCCACAACAGTGAGAGGGCCGCGTACCGCCAAAAAATATATATATATTAAAACCATTTCGCCCAAAGACATCTAGAGTCAGGGGTGTAACTGTACTCTGTACAGGAGATTTGATTTAAATATTCATGAGTGGCTGCTCCCTCAAATGTGCATCTACCTATTATTTTTCCCTCAATTCTACTCTGGTTGAATAAATACCACCTTGATCACCACAAGTGAATGACATTGATTAAATTATGACACTGAGAACAGACTTAACCACACAGTTGTGACAGCCTTTTACGCACATTCGGGATGGAGGACTTGAACTGCATAGACATTTTTTAAATGCATCTTACCTAATATCTGAGAGGTCGCACTTGTTTCCAGCGATAGCCATCACAATGTTTTCTGGACCATGTTCTTTCAGTTCTTTCACCCATTTCTTCAAGGTATGAAATGAATCCTAAACCAAAAGTGTAAATCAATCTTGGGAAAGACCCATCAGTGTAATATTTGAACCATGTAGAAATACAAACCCAGTATAATTTAATGAAGAAAAATATCTTCAGGGGGCACACGAAGCTTAACATACTACCCCAACCTTGGCACAAAATTTAATATTAGCTAAGTTATACTTACAAAGCCTGTAAAAAGTTCCCCTTCTAAAATGGAAACTTGAAGTTAAGATAATCATATTAGTAATTTTCTTTTATAAATAACATTAATGTTAGCGTTACCTCAACTTGAGTAAGACAAAGCTATAGGACTGAACCAATGTTCACGCTTAATCAGAAAAGAAAAAATATATACATACATATACACACACACACACACACACGTGTGCGTGCATAAACGCACGCTTTAGAGTCCTATTTTCCTAACTGCTCTTCCCTCACAATGACCTCCGGGAAACAACCAAGGTAGCCACTCCATTTAGGAAGCAGTGGTCAGGAACTCATGGATGGTCACAGCACCGAATTAGTTAAAGCAGTTAACTAAGTTCAGTTAAGCAGGTCCTGAACGCTCAGTTCCAGGAGTGGGGGAAATGCCAGCAGACCACTGCCATTATTCATTGATGGGTATCCTGGGTCCTCAAAATGATAACTAAAAATACATTCATCCCATATGCATGCAGACACACTATACATATATAAACATCATCCTTCGCGTTTCAAGTTGTATGACTGAAACACTAATAGGAAATAAGTATCTATAACCATCAAACATGCAAAATCTAAAAGTAATTTTCCTTTTCCTAAAAATCTGACATTCTGGAGACCCGTATTAGCAGGCATAACCTTGCCCTTACAAACAGTCAATTTTAAAAACGAATGATCATTGTTGTTTATTTAATTTAGCAGGTAGATTTGAAAGGCTTAGCTACATATAGATGAGAGCAACTCAAAATTTGGTGTTCACTCTCCCCACCCAGCATACTGTGGAATCTCACCCCAGGCTGCTGGTGAGACTCGGTGATGTCTCTGCCTTGGTCTTTCTAGGAGGATCACCATAAACGGCACCTAAATTCTAAAGGGGACATTCTTACCTGTTTGGTAATGTCATACACTATGACAGCTGCTGCAGATCCACGATAGTACATGGGAGCCAGTGAATGAAACTGTTTAGGAACAATGGATAGTTTTAGGCCAAAGTGAACATACTTTATGCAATCCCAAATTAAACATAAAATTATCACCCTACATCATCCCTATAGGATCCCTAGAATTTCCCCAGAATTCAGATCAGATGATAAATTTTCCCCTCAACGGCACATTCCCTTGTAGTTTATAAACCATGAAATTCATTCTTGGGAAAAGCCAAAAATAAATGTTATTTTCAATGTTGCTATCCTATGAATTTTCTTTTCACTACCACTCATCACTTATCTAATATGGTGGACCCAGGGCAATCTCATTAGGATTATACAGCGATAAGATGTTTGCCAAGGGAAGGAAAGACAAGACTGGCACAAATCATACACCCGGGCCTGGCTGCTAAGGAGGAACACTGCAGCAAGGGCATCTCGGCCCCCACCCTCGGGTCTGGAAGGTTGCCGTCCCACAAATTCACAACAAATGGTGAGAGAGATGAGCTTCGTTCCAAATGTGAACAGAGCAAGTGTTGCTGGTCGTGAGAATCATTCATCCCCAAACAGGACAGATACTGATCCTGGGGATACATACAGATTTTATGTATATTTTGAAGAATATATCTTTAAATATATTTGACTATATCTGAAGAATATATCACAGAGGTGTTTTGAAAGACAATAAGAAAAAGATAGCTCAATAGAAAAATGAACAAAGGATATATATAGATAAGATAAATCACAGAGGAAGAGTAATAAACTGCCAATAAATATTTAAAAATATGTTCAATGACAATAAAAGAAATGAAAATAAAAGCAATGATAAGAGTATTGATTAATTTATAAGTATTAAAAAGATTGATCATATCCAGGGTTGGTGTGGGTTTGGGGCAGGAGGCACTCATACACTACACAGGAATGTATTTTAAGACCTGTTTATGGAAAGATGCTCAACACCACTAACCATCAGGGAACTGCAAATCAAAACCACATGAGATATCACCTTGCACCTGTTAGAACAGGTATTATGAAAAAGACAAGAAATAACAAGTGTTGGCGGGGATATGGAGAAAAGGGTACCCTCGTACGCCGTTGTCCGGAATGTAAATTGGTGTAGCCACTATGGAAAACAGTACAGAGGTTGCTCAAAAGATTAAAAATAGAACTACTAAATGGTCCAGCAATTCCTTTTCTGGATATTTATCCAAAGAAAACAAAAACACTAACTTGAAAAGATATATCCGCCCTCATGTACACAACAGCATTATTTACAAAAGCCAAGACATGGAAAAACTACCAGTGTCCAACAACTGATAAATGGATCATCAATAAGATATGATACACACACACACACACACACACACACACACACACACACACGCATACACACTCACATACACACACACACACCCCACACACATATATAAACACACCACACACACACACACACACACACAGAGGAATATCATTCAGCCATAAAAAAGAATGAAATTTTGCCATTTGCAGTACCACGGAGGGAACTTGAGGGCATCATGCTAAGTGAAGTAAGTCAGTCTGAGAAAGATAAATACCATATGATCTCACTTACATGTGGATCTAAAAACAAAAACTGAATTCACAGATACAGAGAGCAGACTGGAGGTTGCCAGAGGCCTTGGGTAGGGGTGGGCATAATAGGTGAAGGTGGTCAAAAGGTACCAACTTCCAGGCTTCCCCACCAATGCAGGGGACACGGGTTGGAGCCCTGGTCTGCAAGATCCCACGTGCCATGGAGCAACTAGGCCCGTGCGCCACAACTACTGAGCCTGCGCTCTAGAGCCCACGAGCCACAACTACTGAAGCCCACGTGCCTAGAGCCCATGCTCTGCAACAAGAGAAGCCACCGCAATAAGAAGCCCGCGCACCGCAACGAAGAGTAGCCCCCGCTCTCTGCAACTAGAGAAAGCCCCGCGCAGCAACGAAGACCCAACGCAGCCAAAAATAAATAAATAAAATAAATAAATTTATAAAAAAAAGAAGGTACCAACTTCCAAGTATAAAATAAATAAGTCAGGGGAGGGAATCAATAGCATAGTGACTATAGTTGATAATACTGTATTGTATATTTGAAAGTTCCTAAGAGAATAGATCTTAAAAGTTCTCATCACGGGGGCTTCCCTGGTGGCGCAGTGGTTGAGATGCAGGGGACACGGGTTCGCGCCCCGGTCCGGGAAGATCCCACATGCCGTGGAGCGGCTGGGCCCGTGAGCCATGGCAGCTGAGCCTGCGCATCCGGAGCCTGTGCTCCGCAACGGGAGAGGTCGCAACAGTGAGCGGTCCGCGTATCGTAAAAAAAAAAAAAAAAAAAAAAAGTTCTCATCACAAGAAAAAAAATTTTAACTGTGCAGTGACGAATGTTACCTAGGATGTGAAATAGACTGATTGTGGTGATCATTTCACAATACATACAAACACCAAATCACTATGTTGTAAACCTGAAACTAACATAATGTGGTATGACAATTATACCTTAATTTTTTAAAAAAGTCAAGTACATAGAAGCAAAGAACAGAGTGGTGGTTAGCAGGAACTGAGGGCGCTGGGTAGGGGTGGCTGGGAAGACACTGATCAAAGGCGACGAGGTTGCAGCTATGTGGGTAAGTCTAGAGATGGAATATACAGAGTGATGACTGTGGTTGATAATACTTGAAACCGGAAATTTGCCAAGAGAATAGATTTCACATGTTCTAACCACTTAAAAACGGTAACTACGTGAAGAGAAAATATGCTAATTAGCTTGACTGCAGTAATCATTTCATTACGTATACATACATCAAATCATCGTGTTGTACACCTTAAACACATACAATTTTTATTTTTTTAAAAAAAAGAGATCTTCTTTCAAAGCTACTGTTGATAACATATAACAAAAAGTTGAAACGTGCATATCGTTTGACCCCAAAGTTCCACTTTTGTGATCGTCACACAAAGATCCTCATCCCTATGTGGTGAATGGGAAATAATTTTCAAAACAACCCAAAGCTTCATCACAGAGAATTCACTAACGGTGTATGTAGATCATGGAAATGCCACAACCATTAAAATGATGGTGAGGATTTTTATTTATAGGAAAAGATATCCTTGACATACTGTTAAATGAAAACAATAGTCTCAGAGCAGCAGACACAGCATAATATAATTTGGGGTAAAATGTGTCTGGGTGTGTCCGTGTGTATAGGCATAACATAATGTTTCTCAAAATGTTAACAGTGGGATTTCTCACCACGTGTACCTTTTCCTCATAAGAGTCTGTACTGTATAAATTTTTATGATGATTTTAAAATGGTTTTTAAATTTTATAAAGGCAGCCATATTTCAGCCATAAAAAATAATGAAATAATGCCATTTTCAGCAACATGGAGGGATCTAGAGATTATCATACTGAGTGAATGTAAATCAGACAAAGACAAATATCATATGATACCACTTATATGTGTAATCTGAAAGAATGATACAAATGAACTTATTTACAAAACAGAAATAGACTCACAGACATAGAAAACAAACTTATGGTTACCAAAGGGGAAAGCTGGGGGGAAGGGATAAATTAGGAGTTTGGGATTAACGTATATACACTATTATATATAGAACAGACAATCAATAAGGGTCTACTGTACAGCACAGGGAACTCTACTCAATACTCTGTAATAAACTATGTGGGAAAAGAATCTGAAAAAGAATGCATATATGTATATGTACAACTGAATCCCTTTGCTGTACACCCGAAACTAACACAACATTGTAAATCAATATAAAATAAAAATAAAATTTAAAAAAAGAAATAAAAATAAAAAGCAGCCATATTTACTGGGGAATTGGGGGGAGGGGGAAGCAGGGAGAGAAAGTTCGGATCCTGATGTTTTTCTGGCAAACAACAAAACCATCGTTCATTTTTACTTCCCATGCAATACTTTTCATTGAATCAACACTGGCCAAGTTGAGATGATCCTATTTGGAAATTGGAAGCACATCCATAGCCGAGGATTCCTTTTACTGCAGGATGCTAGTGTGGCCTCACCAGAGTGTGCAAAGAAGCAGGCCACCCACCCCAACCCCAGGGCCCTCGTGCAAGTCTCCACCTTGATGAGAAACTGCCCTGCTCCTGTGTGGCTTTCGGGAAAGGGAATGGATTGGATGGAGCTCAGGATGCACCCAGGAGTTCCCAGCTGGAGGACCGTGGCCGCTGACCAGGAGTCACTGAGGACAGAGCCTTTCCATAGGCACTGGCTGCCCAGCTCTGTGTTTGTTGTCCTTGTCAGGCATCAAAAATCTATTTTTAGTCCATCCTTGGCAACCCACTCCAGATGCAGAAACCAAAATCAGAATTCCTTCCATAAAGGAGAAAAAAGCCATGTATTTTTTAAAACATTCCTGCTTTGCTAATGGAAAGGAATACATATAAAGTGTCCTTTTAGCCCAATTATGTAAAATGTCTATTTTTCCAAAATAGTCTCCGTCTAAGAATGGTCCACTTAAACACTCGAAGCAGGAAAGTCAGTACAAAATGTATACACAAAGAAAAGCAAATCGTGGATTTTCTAAGACAGAATTCGTTTTCAGCTGTTAACACCGTGAAGTGAATCTGAAACGGTCACTGCTGTGCAGGTCTCACGAATTATTTACTAGAGCTTTGTATATAATTCATTACTTGATCTTTCCTTGCTCCAAATGGAATCATTTTGAAGGAAATCTGTTGATGAAGCCACTTAAACTTTATTACCAGGGACCTGGGGGTTTTAATGAGTTAAAGTTTGCGTCTCAGTTCCAAAACCCAGTAATCCGTTGGCCAAAGGATAATGATTGTGGAAGACAAAAAGATAAATCACGTCTGGCCTACAATGTGTATACTTTTCCCCTACAAATATAAAACAAAAGCCACAACCGGCCTCAGCACTCAACATGACATCATTCCATTTCCGTGGGGTTGGAATTAAGACTGATGAAACACTCTCATAAAAGATTCTTCTAGAAACAAAGTTCTCAATCACAGGAGGATGATAAAACTTTTTTAAAAATCTCACCTTGAAAGGTTATTTGAAAATCAGCACAATAGATGCCAATTCAAAATCCCTTCTTCCCTAACTATCCAACAAAATATCCAGAACGCCAAATTAAAGTGTTCAGATAATTCTCAGGTGACATTTGTTTAGAAGAAGCACAGGCATTGTGAACAGTCAATCTGTCCCTCAAAAGAAGAGGCTGTTTATGTCCATGTGTGTGACTGTTTGTTTGTAATTGCTGGATGTCTACAGGGTAAGGGCAAGGGAATGGCCTTCTCTGAGCTTCTAAGACCCTCAGCTTTCACAGGTGCAAAGTGCTGCTCCCACTTCCAGCAACAGCAAAATGATAAGTGGGCATGACCTTTCTGGAAAGCACCTGGACAATGTATTTAGAAAGTCTTACCTAAATGTCCATCGACAGAGGAGTGGATAAAGAAGATGTGGTACATATATACAATGGAATATTACTCAGCCATAAAGAAGAATAAAATAATGCCATTTGTAGCAACATGGATGGACCTAGAGATCATCATGCTAAGTGAAGAAAGTCAGACAAAGACAAATATCATATGATATCACTCATATATGGAATCTAATTTTAAAAAATGATACAAATGAACTTATTTACAAAACAGAAACAGATGTACAGACAGAGAAAACACACTTATGGTTACCAAAGGGGAAACGTTGGGGTGGGGGGAAGGATAAATCAGGAACTTGGGATGAACACATGCACACTACCATGTATAAGACAGATAACCAACAAGGACCTACTGTATAGCACAGGCAACTCTACCCAATATTCTGTGATAAACTACATGAGAAACGAATCTAAAAAAGATTGAATATATGTATATGTACAGCTGAATCACTTTGTTGTACACTTGAAACTAACATAACATTGTAAATCAACTATACTCCAATAAAATTAAAATTTTTAAAAAAGTCTTGAAACATTCATATGCTTTGACTCAACAATTCCACTTCTGAAGGGGATGATCAGAGGTGGCCTCAAAGAAACCAGAATTCATTCTAGAATCATCAGTAATGCTGAAAAAATTGTAATCAACCTCAATATCTAACCATCGGGGACTGGAAACGTAACTTTGGCTTAGCCGGATGATGGAATACTGGGCAGCAATTACACTCAAGTTTCTGAAAAATATGAAATGGCATGTGAGGCAAGTTGGCTTAGTATTTCCCAAGAAAGGGTTTTCTGCAGAACCCTGTGCCCTTGAAGTACTTTTTGGAAAAAAGGTTTCTCGGTCATGTAAGTTTGAGAAACTCTACATATTACGATGTTCCCCTGGAGGTTTACGGAGTTTTATTAGTACATGAAAGGCTCTGAAAATTTCTGTAGTAAAGGAACCTATTTATTTTGCTTTTAACTCAGGATTTTTAATTTACTTTTTACCTTTTTTCAAGTAATATTTATTAACATCTAGGGACCTAGTGAGTGTCCTGAGAACCCACCTTAGGGGCACAGGATGAAGACCCAAGACAGGGTGTTGACCTGCGTCTGGCTCTGTACCGGTTTGGGGGTGGCGGTGGCGGGGCGTGGGTGGTGACAGCTCAGGTTTTCCCAGCTCTGTGAGGACACTCACGGTTCAAGGTGAGACGGGCTCCGCATGGAACCTCCTTCCCCTGCCCTGCTCTTGCCATACCTGCAAAACAAAGCTCCCTTCTTCCCATCCCACAGCATCCTTTGTGTGCCTACACACACACACACACACACACACACACACACACACACTCAGCACACAGGCAGAAAGTGTTATTCCAGGAAACCTAATCCTTTAGACCACCCAGTCTACTTCAGGCAAAATTCCTTACACGCAGGTTGGTGGTGGCATAAATT
The DNA here is from genome assembly GCA_004363435.1 of Platanista minor. Classification (NCBI taxonomy): domain Eukaryota; kingdom Metazoa; phylum Chordata; class Mammalia; order Artiodactyla; family Platanistidae; genus Platanista; species Platanista minor. Next base: position 31,850 of record RJWK010015521.1, read on the forward strand.
CCAAAGCAGCAAAATTCTGCACATCAAGGATGAGCAGTGGTGGAAAATACATGAAATTTCCAAACAAGGACAGGCCCCAGCCGGACTCTCTCTCCCCAGATGAGTAACCCAAGCCAGGGGGCTACGGCATCGGGTCCTGGAACTTCAGGGATTGTTTGTTTTAGGATTTTCAGAGAACGCTCTGTCCCTGGTGAGATGCTTCCACGCAGCCTGGGAGCCAGTGCTGGTCCGTCTCGGGGGCCAGCGCTCGAGCAGAAATTCTCACCCTCCGCCAGAACACCAGGGTCACGCACACTCAAGGGCAGAAGCCAAAACACACCCCGAGGTCCCTCAGGATTCAAACAAAGAGGGAAGTGGTAGAGGAAAATTCCTGACATTCCGACATTCTCAGCTGGCAAACGTTGAATGGAAAAACCGCTACTGAACGTACTTTCTGTGTCATTCAGAAGAGCGTTTCTAAGTTTTACACAGACCCTCTCTCTCCACAGAAAAGCAGAGGCCTATTTAATATGCCTACTCAGATGTCCTAAAATCCAATAATATGTAAAGTTTAATAGAAAAGCCTATTAAAATGGTTATTTCTGAATAATGCCATTATAGGCAAACCATCACTTGTTTCCATATTTCCTAATTATTTTAAAAAAATTTTTAAGAGGATACACTACTTTTTCAATGAGAGGGGATTTTTCTCCCCCTCTGCTTTCTTTCTTCTTTTAATGTGCCAGTTAATGTCAAAGGGCTTCCTCTGCATTCGGAGATCAAAGGGTTAAAGCAAAAGTCCCAGGAGGAAGCTGGGGTTTAGGGTCACCTGACAAGGTGCGTGCAGACCTTCTGTAGCAGAAAATGGTATGACCAAATCCAAATGTCTTTCCGCAAAAAACGGTGTCGGCGTGGGAGTAAGGGGAAGAGGACCAGTGTGTTTTAAAAGACAAGGTCATGAGCCGGCCTATTCCGATCCCCAGAATAATGTGTAAGACAGAAGTCAAGGTTTCGAAGCGCTGCAGCAATTCACGTTTCTCCCACCCATGAAAAACCCAACCACGGGGACCCTCAGCTCTCAGTCCAGTTGGCTGGCGCGGGGGGGCGCGGGGAGTGATGCTGTAAGCGCGGAACCACGTGTGCCCCGCTTGCCCCAAATCATCGGAGGAAAAGCGGCGACGGGGTCACGTCTCCCCCTCTCTCCTCCAGGCTCTGCGTCCTCAGCCCTCTAAGCTTCAACGTCCCATCGTGGAGGCGAGTCCCCCGCGGAGTGGGACCACAGAGCACCACCCGGGATCGTACCCGAGCTGGCGACCCCGCACTCCCAGGCGCCAGCCACCCCGGTGCCAGCAAAGCTGGCCCTCAATGAAGCCATGAGGAAACCTGCCCCCCACCCCGTGCATCGCCTTCCTGAGCCCAGGTCGGCCTCCCGTGACCCACTGTCCCAAAGCTTCCACGAGTGCATTTAGATGTTGTCTTGGCCTCCACGCTGGCTGCACTGTGGGGGCTGGGGGATGCTGTCTTTTACTGTTGGGTTGTGGTATTTATTTACATACACTGTCGAATCTACTTTTAACTTTTTATCGTGGAAATTTTCAAACACACACACACACACGAAGAGAGCAGAGTATAACGCGCGTCGGTGCTCTTATCCCCCAGACTCAGCACCCCTGACCTGCAGCCCCTAATATCTGGCCCCCCTACCGCCCAGCCCACCCCACCACTGGAGTCCAACGCAGCAAACACTTGACGTCATATCATGTTAACTGTAAAGCAGAAGGATTTTTCTTCAAAGATAAGTCAAATTGTGTCACCTTCCTGTTCAACATCTGTCTAACTTAGCATAAAATCCACCCCCTGGACTGTGGTGTCTAAGGCTCTCGTCGCTGGGGCACCAGGCCTGAACCTGCAGCCACAAGGAGTTCCAGGTTTTTCCCCCAGCCGGGACCCTCCTCCACCCACACCCACATGGCTCGCCCCCTCCTTCATTCACACATTTCTCAGCTGCCACCTCCTCCTCCGAGAACCTTCGGTGACCCCCTATCTGGACAGCAGCAGGAACTCAACAAACATTCAGAGACTGAACCCACAGGATGAGCCAATAACCCTGTGCAGGCAGGCTAGACAGGGGGGTGGGGGGTGGGGTTCCCATTTTACAGATGGAAAACGGAGGCTCCGGATGATTATGTAAATTGCCCACAGACACAAAGCTCTTAAAAGACCTTGAGCACAGGTCTTCTGACCCCAAATTCCACGCGTTTTCCACTCGTGAGCTGATTCTCTGAAATAAAGCATTGCTTACAGAGATGAAGATATGGGTTGGCACTAACTTGACTCATTCATTCATCAGCTATCACCTGGACACCTGACACATGACAGGGACTGTTCTAAGCCATGGAGACTCAGGGTTGGTAGGTAGGATAACAGCCCCCAAAGGTTTCCACCTAATCCCTGGACCTGTGGTCATGTTACAGTGCACAGCAACGGGCACTGGGTTCCTAGCCAGCTGATCCTGGGATGGACAATTACCCTGGGTTACCAGGTGGGCCCAGTGTCATCACAAGGGTCCTCTCACATGGAAGAGGGAGGCAGGAGAGTCAGAGAAACTTGAAGATGCTCTGCTGTTGGCTTTGACGATGGACGAAGAAGCCACAAACCAAAGACTGTGGGCGGACTCTGTGAAAGGCCAGGAAACGGATTCTTCCCAGAGCCTCTGTGAAGGAACCTGCCCAGACCTGTGAAAGCGTGAGCCCGGGTTGTCTGAAGCCACAGGAAACAGAGAAGGTGAAGAAGACAGACAAACCCCTGCCCTCCAAAGCCCACATTTTCCTTGGAGTGGAGGGTGGAGGCGCCGCCTTCAGAGGGGCTGTTCTGGAGATAAAGGCACACACGGTGAGGTCCCTCTCAGAGGACACTCCTCTGTCCCCATGTAGACACGGCCTGCTCTCTGCCCCAGGTTGCTTGAGAGTCACAGAGGGAAACTGGCCTCAACCCAAGCGGCACAGACCATGCCTCACAATTAGAAGCCACTTAGGGTGTCACGTCCCAGACAAGATACACACGGTAAAAGCCCAACTATCGGAGCATCTTCATCTAGAGGAGTCACATCCCTCCGCAGGATGGGGAGATGCCCTCTGGGGAACAAAGGAAGATAGTGGGGTCTGTCATGATGGGGAGGATGCAGAGGGCAAGGGGCTGGGTCCCTTTCAGACCAGCTCAGGGCTGAGATTCCCACCCCCTGCTCCTGGATCCCCACTCCCCATCCCCTTCCCCACTTCCAGTGTCCCATCCCACTGGCCGAGGGCAGAGACATTTACAGTGTTTCCCGAAGGATTTATTATTTTAGTACATGGAAGTGTCCTTCCTCTTGCTCTCCTGTCAGCAGCATCTCTGACACACAGGAGGGCAATTCTGCAGCTAAAGTCCTATTTTCCTAAATGACACCAACACCCACACACTGAACAACCCTGGGGACCAGGTCTATGAGCAACTAGCTCTGTCCCCTCTCCCACACCACTGTCAGGCTTTTTTCCTGTAGTTTCTGCTGCCAGATAACTGCCCCTCTTGGGCTGTACCACTTTTAACTAAAGGAGACTCCTGGGGCTTCTTCTAAGAGGAGCCGCTAAAAAAGAATGAAATAATGTCATGTGCAGCAATGTGGATGGACCTAGAGACTGTCATACAGAGTGAAATAAGTCAGACAAAGACAGGTATCACATGATAGTCCTTATATGTGGAAACTAAAAAAAAAAATGGTACAAACGATCTTATTTACAAAACATAAATAGAGTCACAGATGTAGAAAACAAACTTATGGTTACCAGGGAGGGAAAGGGGAGGGGAGGGACAAATTGGGAGACTGGGAATGATATATAAACACTACCATATATAAAATAGATATCTAATGAGAACCTACTGTATAGCACAGGGAACTCTACTCAATGCTTTGTAATGGCCTATATGGGAAAAGAATCTAAAAAAGAGTGGATACATGTATATGTATAACTCATTCACTTTGCTGTACAATAGAAACTAACACAACATTTTATTTATTTATTATTTGTTTTTTTTTTTACATCTTTATTGGAGTATAATTGCTTTACAATGGTGTTAGTTTCTGCTTTATAACAAAGTGAATCAATTATACATATGATCCCATATCTCCTCCCTCTTGCGTCTCCCTCCCTCCCCCCTCCCTGGTGATCACAAAGCACCAAGCTGATCTCCCTGTGCTATGCGGCTGCTTCCCACTAGCTAGCTATTTTACGTTTGGTAGTGTACATATGTCCGTGCAACTCTCTCACTTTATCACGGCTTACCCCTTCCCCTCCCCATATCCTCAAGTCCATTCTCTAGTAGGTCTGTGTCTTTATTCCCATCTTGCCCCTAGGTTCTTCACGACATTTCATTTTTTCTTAGATTCCATATATATGTGTTAGCATACGGTATTTGTCTTTCTCTTTCTGACTTACTTCACTCTGTATGACAGACTCTAGGTCCATCCACCTCACTACAAATAACTC